>JAUMHE010000043.1:16770224-16784074 GCA_032359235.1 Enteromius mattozi | reverse complement strand
ATATTTAAAAAGTAACGCAAAAGTAACATAATGCATTACTTTCCATAAAAAGTAACTAAGTAATGTAATTAGTTACTATTTAGGGAGTAACACAATATTGTAATGCATTACCTTTAAAGGTAACTTTCCCCAACACTGGTCATGATTATATTTAATTACTATTTTTGTTGGTCATTTGTATTACTGATAGATTTTTGCCATTTTGTGGCAAAGTAAGTATTTTTATGAACAAATCCTTGAATAAAATATTGAAATAATAATGCCAGAAGCAACTGTTTTTATTTATTTGTAAGTTAACTATAAATAACTAATAATAATAAAATACAAAATAAATAAATAGTAAATAAATAAAATAATGCACACCCGAGGTGGTGATGCAGCCATGATGCAAAAGCAGAGTGGCCGTTACACCTCAGTGTGCATTATTTTCTAAGAATTCAATGGACTGAAGTTAATTATTCCTCTTATACTACGGTTAGCACACCTCAAAACATTGATCAGATATTTCAAGGCATTTGTCTGGTTTTTGTACTGTAACTGCTATTGTGAGTAGGATTATTTCTTCTGCATCTCTTCCAAAAACAAATTTTAAACAAATCTTTAATTCCAATATGTCCTTATAAAAAAATACATAATTACATTAGATCTACACACGATACCCCCTTTAGATGATAAATAAATGACATCAAATTTTATACAAAACTAATAGATCTCATTAAAATACAATTAAACATAAATTTGCAAAGAAGCTTGGCAATATTGTATCTTTGCTGTCGTGCCAATAAAGCAATTTTGAATTGAATTGAGAGATTATCTCTGTGTATCTCTTTCGTGTTCAGCAGGATCGTCTACTAATGGTGAAACTTTAAGTTAATTTTCTTCACGAACAGTGCCATTTTTACCTCACTCGTGAGAAGACATGATGTTAAGTTGATGTTTACTTGATGTAAAATTGTCAGAATAACACTAACATTAGCTTGCATGTTAGCGTGTGTAAACTGTATGTATGTGTGTCTGTGATGGAGAGAGCGAGTATGTGCTTTCAGTACATAATAAAACATCTTTATGGCAAAAACATAAAAATGAGCTGTAGTTTTATCCGATTGTTTACTATATTTGTTTGTTTGGGTGGGTTTTGGTTTGTTTGCTGTTTTAAGCTGTAAAGACCCTTGAAATCATTTGTGAAGTGATATGAACATGCAGTCAATGTGGTCTAGAGCTGTCTGGAACTATGTTCGCTGTGCGTTTCCCTGAAAATAATTGCACACCTTTTCAGATTCAAGCATTCAACAGCCCCTAGTATAAATGGAAAACAACCATTAGATTAATCGACTAATTGGGAAAAATAACTATCAGATTAGTTGACTAATTGCAAAAAATAATCAATAGATAAATCGCTTTGCAGCCTCATCTAAAAGCGAAGCAGAGAGCTGTCCAATCATAGATCTCATTTGCAGTTTTTTTAATTAAAAGAAAGTGTTGTAGCAGTACCACTATCAGCAATAACAGCTCATCAAATGCCAAAAAAAAGGTAGAGCGTATTCTTGGCTCTGATGACATCATAGCATTCCCAGCTAAACATGACAGTGCTGTACTCAAAGCAGTTTGGCCCACTTTATGCGGGTATTTTTATCCAGCCGACATCGCCCGTGATATATTTTTCATGAATAAAAACATGGACTTGGTTCTCTCAACAATTACGCCATGGCCATGGCGTAATTGTGCAGCAAGTTAAAGGAACCATGTAGGGGGCTTCAAAGGTTCTGGAGGACCGAGCTCGGGTCCACAGGAATGAGAGCTGTGTCCACTCAAACGGAGGAAAGCATTTCCAATTAGCCGGTTGGCAGTTGGATCACACTTCCTGCTTTCAGGAGTGCCCTGGGGCTGTGTTTACCACTGCAAAGCTCCCTGGGAAATGCGATCTGTTTGAAAGTGCTGGCGTGTTTGCTTCCTTACCTCAGCGTAACATGCGGCTGTGGCTTGATTGAGCGGCTTGGCTCCTCCAGATGTGGCCAATAATGATGAGAGATTAAGCAACGGGCGGTAATGCTGCCCAATCATTAATGTGGATGAGATTTAGAGGCGGGAGAGCTGTGTGTAAGTGCCAGTGGCTCACTTAACTCAGAGGACAGATTTGTTGCTGGCACCTTTTCTAATGCTGCTGATTCTTTCTCGCGCTCTCGCGCTCTCGCGCTCTCTTTCTCTCGCTCTCTCACACACCCTCTGGCTATTTGTTGTACATTTCCTCCCTCTCTCTCTTTTTGTTGCCAGCATCTTTCTGCTGAAATGTAACTCTGTGGAGCAGAAGGCCTGGGAAGCAACCAAGAGTGAGGGGGAAAAAGGAAGAGACCGTAGTGTTAGGAAGAAGCAGGGAACCCTGTCAGTTCCACAGAGTGTCTTATCTTATGAATCATGTTTTCAGGAAACGCTTACCAGCTTCTCTGACAGTAAGATGCATCACAGGCTCTTAAGCAGGGGTCATTCTCCTCTGGGAAATGATCCACAATCATTGATAATACGATCTGTCGACAAACCACAGATGAGCTGGTAAATTTGTTTATGCCTCCTATGATCCCGTGGCCCGCTGTTCTGCTGCGATGACTATGATTAGTGAAGCTATCATTAGCAAAGGGGATCTACTGAGTGTTTGCTGTAACGCTCGAAAACAATCAGCCTATTCTCTGCTTCTTCCGTTTTAATAATGCAATGCTTTTCATCACTTTAACGAGCACTATGTCCTGCTTCTTTTTAAGTGGAATTTTTTTAAAAGAATAGGTGAGTATATTTTCTCAGCTGTGTTTCTTCACTGTTTGTGGGGAAAGGTAAACCTGCGCACAGCAGAGGTCGTGCCCTCTTCTCCATTACCAAGACATGCTTCTGTTTCTCTCCAATTATCTCCTATTTAGAGAAGCTATTAGAAGTTCCTTGGATGATTTCTGAGCATGCATTTAGTAGATTAACCTTTGTTTTTGATATGTTCCTACAATATTTTAAAAACAATGTTGGTTTTGTTTTACTCAGTACTTGTTGAGTGCAGTGCTGATATTTTGGTTTATTTAACTGCTGTTACAACTTCTACAAGTTCTGCAGGTAATAACAGTATGAAAATGGGGCTGGGATGTACCAAAAATCCAAATTTTGACAATAATAGATAAGATTTTTGCATTTGCCTTAGGATAACTGAAAAGGTGATTCCTCCTACCCAATTTAAAAGATGGATGAGTTGGATAGAACAGGTATTGTTTCTAAGCACAATTAAAATGTTTAGTGCCAAACACACATTTATAAAATTAGACCTACTGACCACTTTTTTTTTTAAAAGAACATCATAACATGAAAAAAGAGTGCAAAATGGGTACAGAAAGTGCATTCTGACAGCTTCTTTAAAGCGATGCAATTCACATACTACTACATTTTTCACTGTGCGGCTGGGGTAAAGTATAAATATGCAAGTTTTTATCTAAGAACACAAGTCTGTCAATGGTTTCTGGTTTAAGAGATGCTCTGTGTCATGACAGTATGTTCACACTGGCACTAAAAACTCTTTCAGATGGGTAGTGCTGGAACACATAAGCATTGCACTTCTTGGCTACTTTGCAGGAGGAGTGAAATTGCCTATTAGTGCCTTTTTTGGAACTTTAATCTTAATTTTCAACAATACTCAGTATTCTATGCTGTGAATTTTTATATTGACAACATTGCCTATCCCTAGTATGAATTATATTATTGTTATTTATATAAAAAAAACTTCTTTAAACTGTTGTTAAAGGCAGGATATGCGATTTCTGAAAGCCAATGTTGATATTTGAAATCACCAAAACAAACATGCCCCTACCCCAAAAAGGTCTTCCCCCTTTTATAGCTGCGCCCCACACATACGTAGCTTAAGCAACCCAGTCAACGAGTTCTGTGAAACAAAGCAGTACCAATGTTACACCGTCTATACGGGACGTGAGTGGCGCGACAAAATACTAGAGAAGTCAGTATAATCAGTGATGCTAACTTACATGGGATGCGAGCGGGTAGACAAATCTCGGACAGAAAACTGCTGCCGCATTCTATGTATGACGCGCTTACATGATTTTCATCGGTCACTTTATCATGTCCAGTGTTACTCACCTATCAAGAAGAACCAAAACAACCTAGGTGTCCGTTCGCAGGCCTTCCACTCCTTGAGGTCTCTCCATTGCTGGAAAGCTGATACGATATTTACACGGGTCATACTTCTTGCCTTA
The DNA here is from genome assembly GCA_032359235.1 of Enteromius mattozi. Taxonomy (NCBI): domain Eukaryota; kingdom Metazoa; phylum Chordata; class Actinopteri; order Cypriniformes; family Cyprinidae; genus Enteromius; species Enteromius mattozi. The sequence continues at coordinate 16,779,839 of JAUMHE010000043.1, read as the reverse complement.
TCGTTCCACAGACATTTTACTCTTTTCTTGTTTATCTTTCTGTCACTCTGCTCGGCTGTTCATTGAACACTGTCTCCTCCACATCACAAATAGACATGCCCATTACTGCTGATTGGCTAAACGGCCCGAATCGTTTTCTAAAGCATTTTTGAAAAATTGCATACCCTGCTTTTAATAGAAAACACTACTTTTTCAAAGGTTTTGAAGTCATTAATGTTGTTGTTGTTTTTGTCTTGTTTACCAAGGCTGCGTTTTGATTTATTTATCAAAATACAATCATAAGCATTAAAATTGTCATGTTGTTAATTATTTAATTATTTATATATATATATATATATATATATATATATGTGTGTGTGTGTGTGTGTATGATTTAATGCATCCTTGCTAATTATAAGTATGGATTTCTTGAAAATTGTAATTGTAAAATGGTAATGTAAATAATAATATATTGCATACTGTTAATACATTTAAATTTGTATTTCATATTGTACATTATTATTGTTTTCTACAGATAGAAAATCACATTTCTATGTGGATAGAAGCTTTAAATTATATTTTTCATATTACATTTATATTGGATTAAATAAATTAAAAAATATATATTTTTTAATGTTTGGTAATGTTGTATAAATGAGTTGCAAGTTATTATAAAGTGCTTTGAACATGATTCTGATTAAATTGTCACAAGCAGTTTCACCTTTTGCTCAAGGTGCACTTTCAGTCTTCTGAGTTCTTTTGGAAGAACTCAGAATTGGCAGCCAGTGCAAGATCACTTTTGAAGATCTGTCTGTCTGTCTCTCTGATGCTATCGGCTTTGCTCAGTCTTTAACCGATTGCGTCAGCCACTCTCAATCTATCCCAAGTCCAAATCAATGAAACTTTTCACCTAAGACCAAGGACACAGAAAAAATACCCAAACAATGAAAAAACTGCCAACAGTCAGCCTCAGTAAACACAGCTATTTTCAGCACAGTCTCTATAGTGTGTATGTGTATATTTATATATCTCTCTCTCTCTCTCTCTCTCCTCTCTATCTATCTATCTATCTATCTATCTAAATACATACATACATACATACATGATAGATAGATAGATAGATGTAAACCATACTTAATTAATGCATATCTGTTTGCATTTATAGCAGGGAAGTATGCATATTTGTACTTAGCCTTAGAGATTGATTGCAACAATCACAGACTGAGCCAAACATTTCATTTTGCTTCGTTCTGAGCAGAAGTAGCATTTTTGCATTCCAGCTTTCGGTGGCCTCCTTTCCAAATTGGAAGTGGTTAGAACGACATAAAAGTATGGTTAACAACATTCATAGTATGAAGAATTTAAATGGTTGGTTTTGTTCTCGTTTCCTATTGCATTCTGCAAAAAGAAAAAAAAAAATCAGTTCAATTTCGGTTCCAACACAGCCAACCAGCTGCTCTCAGAAACTCTCTCAGACAATTCCAACAGCAAATTAACCACATCCCGAAACACTCGCTTCTGATTCTACTGATCTCCTAGCTGTAGCCAGTCACTTTCTGCAGCCCTTCCTGTGATCTAACAGGACGGTAGAGCTCTTGCGAAGCGCCGTGTGTTTGATTAAACTGTCTATAAGTGGGGAGAGGCGAGATCAGGCGGGATCAGCACGAGTCTGTTGAACAGCAGTTATCGGCCAGAGAGAGCCACGCGTGTGTGCATTTTTATAATGATGAATGTTGTTAACCTTTAGCCCATTTTGGTTCATTCTCCGTCTCACTTCTGGTTTTAGATTGTTCAGATCCAATTATCGAACATGAATTCTTTCAAGTGTGTGTTTGAGAGAAAGTGTGCATAAAAGAGAGAGTACTCTGTCTGCAGGTTAAAAGTGTCAGCTGTGTGTACGTGTTTAAGATATATGTGTGTATGTGCGCTTCTCAGATGTTCACACGCAACGTTCTTGTGATGAAAGCAGCACATTGTGGAGTCACCCATCAGTTTGGCTGAGGATGAAAGAGCCGTGTTGTTTTATTCAGCAATTTTGCTCTGAAAGCTCCGCTGTGTGGCTCGTCTCAGCTGCTCTGCAGTGTGGTTTTATTCACCAGGTTTGTCAGCGCTGACAAGTGCGCAGTGTGGTTTAATTCACCGCAGAGTTGTAAGTGCCAACTGTGGCTTTTTCTGCTTTGTGATTAAATCTGCATTCGTCGCATGATACGAGCTAGAAAATAACACGAATACGAACCTGTCAATGAACCTGTGTTCGTGTATATGCGGGCGCTTGTGTGTCTGATTCAGCCGCGTCTCGGTGGGCTGAGACAAAAGAGCGGTAATAAGCGTTTCTAATCTGAGGAGTGAATGAATGATACACAAAAAGGGACCACAGACAGACAGAATAAACAGGCTGGAGAGAAAGAGAGAGGAAATAAGGCAAGCAGAGGTGGTGGTAAAGCGAACAAGGGATGGAAGAGAGAAAGATGAATGGGAACCAAGAAAGTGGAAAGAAGAGAGAAGGAGGGGATAGACAAGAGCGATGAAGGGTTTTCACGCTGTGTCATATCGTATCATACAGAATAATCACACACACACACACACTCTAGCACCGCTTTAAAGCAATCACATGACATACGCTTGGACGGTTCACATTACATTCCTTTAATGTTTGGGCACCATATACCAACGATTACTGGAAGTGCACTCACAAACACACACACAATCTCTCTAGCTCTCTCTCTTGCATAAGCAGGTGAGAGATCTATTTATATACTCGTTAGAATTAATTAGCTAGTTTAGAATGAAGTACACTCAGTAAGTTACTTATGATTAAGTACTTCACATGCATGACACATGTTAGCGACAGGCACTGTAAAAGCATGCTGCTGTGTTTCTGAACTTTAACACTTCAGAGTAGGTGTGCTTGTCCCCACTCAATTCATATGCCACATGCTTTATGTGTATATTTGTGCATGAAATTGCTGAATTGACTGTGGCAAATGCTCATTTGTTCATGAATGAAGCACTTGCAGTAATGGCTCAATGAATGTTAAAAATCACATGCATACTATAGGTTCATTATGTCACATGCCGTCAGTTTTACATTAGTTTTTTTAGTTTGCAGTATGTATATTGTGCACAGTATGCAAATTGCATTGAATATCTGATCTGCTTAGTAAAAAAACCCCAAAATAAATATTAAAATATTTAAAAATAAATGTCATTGGAGTATGTTGTACAACAAACTATTATTTTAGTTTTTCTACTTTTAAATTTCACATTTAATTCAGTTTGTTACGTGCTATTTCTTTGTAATGGTATATGAAATTTACTAATTATTAATTTATTATTTTTTAAAATAATTTATTAATTTCTAAAACAATAGTTTCCTTACCCAACATTTTTCAGGGTGCTACATTTTGCCAGTGTACAATAGAGCACAGAATACTCTACTGTACTCTACATGTACAACTTAAAAAAATTAAGAACACTATCAAATATTTAGGAGCGTAAAATTTTATTTTTAATTACATTTTTGGAGATGTTAGCGGTGGTAACTTTAAAGGGATAGTTCATCCAAAAATGTTGTTTAAAATTCTGAAGCTATGAGAATACTTTTTTATTTAAGGTCAGAAAGCTCTCAGATATCATCAAAAATATCTTAATTTGTGTTCTGAGGGTTTGGAACAACATGATGGTGAGTAATTAATGATAGCATTTTCATTTTTGGGTGAACTATCCCTTTATGTCCCACAATATAACATGCAAATCAGAATTTAAATAAAGATTATGCAGCCTTCACGATTTTTTCTTGCATTCAGAGCTTGCCAAATGTTAATTCTGAAACCTGTATGCAGCTATTCATTAACTTTGATTGGGTCAGTCACACCGGTACACCTAACATTTTATCATGTTGCACATAGTAATTTTCAGCTGCTAGTGCAACTAAATGGTCACATTGTAGAGCCTTGCTGTATCCCATTTTGCAATTCACTTGATTTGACCTTTTTTTATGAATAAACCAGCTGAATTTTAAACATCTTTACTTTTTTACTGACAAAAATTAGGATGTTTTATGCAATATAGATGTTTTCTTTTAAAGACAATGGCCATGTATTCATTTAATAATATCATGTGACAACCATGTGTCTGTTTTTTGTTAAACAATTCACATACTAAAATGAGTATGCACTATGCAGAATACTACTCTCTCATTATCTGTCATAGGGAGGGACTTGAGCTCATTAGCGTCATCAAGATAACTGAACAACTAAGCTCTTTACCAGGGTTTAAATGTAAACTCTTTTCCTTGGATTAATTTCAAACTTCACCTTGAATGCTGCTAGCAGTCAAACGATATTGAAAAAGAGTCAGCGGTGCTGTTGGATGGAGAAATGAGTCAAATGCACAGAAAGATGCCTAACTGTTCCTTCCTACCTAAAGAACACAAGCCATATCTATTCAAAGAATATCTCCATCTTTTTACTATATTTGTGTCTTTCGTGTTCTCTTTATTTGCATGGTTTTGGTTTAAACTGATTATGAAAATATTGAATTTATTGATGAACATGACATGTCTTCATTCTGTCTTAAATCAGTGTAAATGTGATTCCTTCAGGGCTCTGCATGTTTCCATTTCAGTAACCATGACACACACATTTTGTCTCCGCTGCTTTTTTATTTTGCTCAGTCAAGTGTACCTCTCATTACTCTAAACCAGATCAGGGGATTAATTTATAATATTCTGCTTAACATCATCATGGGATTCATATTTTTATTATATTAAACCCGATCAGGGGATTAATTATAACAATGATTTTAAACAGAATTGCTGGATTATTGTAAACCTAGTCATGATTGAAGTGTTCATTTCCTTTGTTATGTGAAACCTGACAATAATATTATACTTTTAATGGAAATGCTTGGTACATCTGTCTTCATGGTCAATGTGTAATTTAGATGGAAAGTTTTATAGTTTCAGGGCTTAATTTAATACTTTTGGACTCAATACTCTCTAAGGAAGATGTTTTGAAGAGACCTCCACCCACACTTTAGTTCAGTCTGCATGATTTTCTTGAGGTTTTTTGAACACCAGCCGTAAAGAAACTGATCGTCTTATACTGTTGAGATTATTTCATATCCAGAACTTGTAATGCATGCCCTTAGAAATGCACACATGCATATTCATGATGGCCAAGCACACTATACTAAGAATATTATATGCCTCGATGCCTCTGCAGGGTACACTGATTATATTTTTAAAAGCATATGAGCAACAATGCACATTAAGCAGCAATAATCGTTTTAAAAAGTGCAATATTTTTTCTACTTTTGCAACATGACCTTGCCGCCTTTGTTATTCAGATTCTTATGTATATATTTAATCCTGTGAGTGTCAGGATCATGGAATTAAAAAATGGCTATTTTACATTTTGGATTTTACTTGAATTAAGGACGTCCTAGAAAATAAGTAAAAATGATTTAACTTTTTAACTGAGGAACAGGAGTACAGCTGCCATGCTGAGCATTACATTTGCTCTTTTTTTATTTTTATGTGGCTGGACTTTACCACTGTATCATTTGGCAAATATACTAGTACGCTGTTATACTATGAACAGAATTTTAATGTCGATACTTGCATTTTAAAAACGTAACAATACAGCAGTATTGATAATACTGAGTAGCAGAAGAATTCGGTAGCCGCTAATAGGTGGCTTCTTTCAAACACTTCAGTGCGCATTTGTGCGAGTGCTTTGTGAAGGGCGTCAAAGATTTCTGTTAACAATGTGTTTTTGCAGCATTGAGCTTGACAGCCAATCACAGACATATCTGTTTTCCATGTCAGTGCATGGCCAATCAGAGGCGTGTAAGTTAGTCAGAGTCTGCTTAATACACTGTTATTAATGAGATCATGAGTTCTGCATGCTCGCAAATCATTTCATAAACACAGTGCAGTTAGCCGTTCCATAGTGCAGTGTAAACTAATTTTGTGTTACAGATAATTTGAATAAAAAAGTATCTTTTGTGCTGCCAAGTACACACTACAAAGTGTCTGGAGTGACAACTGCATTAAAACTTGTTGATAACCATAGCAACAGAAAAGAAAAAAACAATAAAAGAAAATTGGTGTGCCAAATAGATCTGTGCATTAAGTCTTGATGTTTACATCTAGTAGATCTGCCACATATTTACAATGTTTAATGTGATGGTTTTATTTTATCAATAGCTTTTTATTTGATCTTTTTAATGCAGTGTTTCATTAAGTGAACAATATTTGAAGAAATATGGCACAATATACTGTATTAATTTGAAAGAATTTTCTGTATTTATTTTTTACAGGTATTTATTATTTAGCATTTTGCACTCGCATTTTGCAGATTTATTCCTTGCAGATTCCTTAAGATGTAATTCTTGCTAATGTTTTAATTTATTGTTTACTTATTGGCATTAATAATTAACTAATCAAACATGTAATATGTCTTAAATAGTTGAAAAAATAATGAAAATAAAATAGTTACTATAAAAATATTACTGGTATTACAGTAGTACCGACTAATGAAATTTTGATATTGAGACAACACTAATACATTGTATTTTCTAAGTAATATGAATAGCATGTTATTCAGAGCTCTTGTCAGTAAACCATTAGACTGTTCTCTCTCTCTCTCTCTCTCTCTCGCTCTTTCATAATATCTAGCTGTCCAACATTTTTTAGGCCTAATTTGTGGTGCTCTTCAGTAGATTGGCGTGGCCTGACTCTACAGCAGATTGTTCACTTTGTTTCACAGCACTTTTCTCAGGTCTAAATTGTGGTGCTCCACAGTAGGATTGTTCAGGACTGTTTCTGTGGTATTCCACACTTGATTGCTGTGTTCTGTTTTGGACATTGAATAACGTCTCCCAGGTTTGCATGAATCGATTTCTTTAGGCTTCTGCTGCAGTATTGGGCACTTGAACAGACTAATTCAAAAAGGTTTCTTCTGGCGTTTTATCTCCTTTTTTAAGTCTCATTCTGTTTGGAAAGTTCTCAAGCCCTTAAAAGTTGCTTCTTTATTCTCTTTTTGTTGTGTTGCATATTGCTCTCGTATTGTGCTGAGATATTGCTTGTGTCCTGTGGTTTAAGCTGCAGGTTTAAACCGCTGTGCTGCCTTATGTTGTGTTTTATGCCGTTTTATGCTTGTATGCTTTTGTGTCATCATGTTTATATGCCTCCATCAGATCTCTTTGATATATCAGTTGTTTCTCCAAGTCATCAAAGAGAATAATTGGAGATCAAATGAAGTCTTAAAGAGACAATTCTGTCATTCAGCATTCATCCTCATGTCATTCCAAACCTGTGTGATTTTCATTCTTCTTTAAAACACAAAAGAGGATAGTGAAAGTCAATAGGGTCCAGTGGGATTCAGCATTCTTTAAAATATCTTCTTTTGTGTTTCACAGAAGAAAGAACGTGATGAATGTTTGGAACGACATGATGGTGAGAGAATAGGCATTTTTATGTCCCACGTGTCTCTTCAACAGATCAGAAGAGATCTCAACGATGCTCAATCTGGGTTTTGCCAAGATACAGTATCAGTGCCAGCAAGGTTTTTATATGAACTCAACCCTGTCTCATTGAATATTTCCAAAATGAAATAAGGCTGTACGAGCTATGCTATCACATTCATTGGTTTTGCATTTTTATTTTTTCCCATGCAGTTTTATTAGAAACACCCTGGTACTGAAATGAAACGTAAATGAGAATTCAACTAAGCTGTGACATGGCTGGGCGGTAAATGGTATCATATTGAAATTGCAATAAAATTTATGTCAATAACGATGTTAAGCTCTGGGTGTTTTAATCTAACAGCATATCATACAGCAGAAATAAATTTGACAACATATGTGCATGTCACTAATAAGTCTGTGTTTTCTGTGCGTCTCTGTAAATGAGTGCCGTGGTTGTGTCTGTTACACAAACAGTATACTGTATGTCGCAGTATATGAGGACATAAACACATGAATTTAATCAGAGATACTAAGTTTTATACCATTTAATTTGAGAAAAACTACCATCAAATATCCATTCAAATGCAACAATCTTCCCAACCACCAAAAATGATGTTTGGTTTAACTTAATAATAACAACAACCAAGGTATCATACAACTAAGATATTTTTCATCCAGGTTTTGTTGTAAATAAATTTTTATATTTTCATTTGATTACATTTTACATCTATTAATAGTAAATGTAGATTGTGATAAATATCAATATTGTATGAAAAAAAAAATATAGTAATAATATTTTTGGTCATATCTGTTACTAACGGGACTGAGACGGGCGGATCCATTTGCGGGGCTTTATTTAAGGACATGGTCAAACAGGCGGGGTCGAGACAACAGCAAACAGGAATTGTAGAGGCAAAACACAAGAATAGTCCAGAGCAGTAGCGAGGGTCGGTCGATCAGCGAACAAAGTCCAAACGGGGCAAAAACAGAACAATAATCTAAGGCAAGGCGGAGGTTGGTACACAAATGATCAGGCAAAGAAGAACACACTGGGAAAACGCTTTGTACGAGGAAATACACTCAATGCGCAGCGATTAGACTGACAAACATGAACACTTTTTAAAGGCGAGACAAGAGGGTTAACGAGGGGGTGGAGCTGATCAATTGCTATGGGTACTAACAAGGGGACAGAGACTGAACAGGGGAAACCCTGAAACAGTGGGGAACACACTTCATGATAAGAGTCCTTAGAGTACAATGCAGAAACACAGACAGGGGTAACACACATAATAATCCAGGGTGGAGTGCCCTCTGGTGGCCTTCAAGGAGTGGCTTCCAGACACTCGCAATACAGTCCAGGAGGGTGATAGAGCAAACAGGGGGAGGGACAGAGGCCCAGGTCCCTGTGGAAGTGGAACTGGACCAAAGGCATAGAGCAAAGGTGGGCGTGGACAGTGGGCCTCCGTGACCGGAACAGGGCAGGGCGAGGCGTTATCAGCGTCCATGGCTGTGACTAGGCATGACGAGGACTTCGATACGGCCTCCTTATCCGTGACAGAGCAGGACGAGAGGTCAATAGCGGCCCTTATGTCCGAAACAGAGCAGGACGGGAGTTCAACGAACCTCCAGGGAATCTACGGCATCCATCAATACCTCTGGGGTTAGTGCATCCACCAGCGGAACCTCCAAAGGATCAACGGCCAGCACCTCCAGCAGTGCTGAGATTGATTCAGGAACAGGCGAGGTTTCGGGCACCGACTCGAGGACAGACAAAGACTCAGGGGCAGATTAGTGGAACGATGAGGCCTCTGAAGTGCAGTGTGCGGCCCACACACTCAAAACGGCAACCGCCATTACAGGGAGCACAGAGGCTAACTGGACAGTCTTAGTAATGGCCTGTGCTGGAATCCTGTGGTGGCTGGAGACTGTGGCTTTAGTTCCGTTTTGGCTGAAGGCTTGGGTGTGGGAGCCATCTTGTGCAGTGGATCGGGGTCGACGGCCATCTTGTGCAGCGGCTCCTGCACGTCTGCCATTTTGGATGCCGACGCAATGCCAGAATCGCCTTCCTCTTCCCCACCGTAAATGGAGAGCAAAGTTCATAAACTCCGCGAGCGATGACTGGGGTCCCTCACAGATCAGCCGCAATCTAAGCTCTAGGTATTC
>JAUMHE010000043.1:16749842-16763801 GCA_032359235.1 Enteromius mattozi | reverse complement strand
GCCGCTTACTATTTTTGTGAAGATCGTGATACATTTGTTCAACAGAAAAAACAGCATTAAATTCAAATAGAAACCGGTTGAAGATAAAAGCAAGAGTACTTTGTGCTTCAAAAACAGCTTTTGTTTTGTTTTGTTTTGAGGAAAAATATCCAAAACTCTTTAAAACAATGGCATATTTTCTTGAAAAAACTTTCTAACATAGCTAACCTAATGTATTCAAAGAATATATTAAAAAAATTAAGAAATGTCTGATTAAGAAAATGAATTTGCAGTGTAAAATCCATTTACAATATACAATTTTCCTTATACATATATATATATAAAGTATTTACAACCTTATGTATTTAAAGTATTCATAAAGTAGTTATAACCTAACATTTTGACAATGAATATGTTAATGTAATTTTTTTTGTCAAAATTCTAAACAGAATTCTAATTCTTACTCTTTTGAAGCCCATCTCCATTGAGCTCCATTAACCAATATTTGGTCCCCCACACAAACTGCCAGACTACGATTAAGCAAATATGATCCAGCAGTTAGAAGATCAAACCAAATCTTCATCAAATATATAAATTTGTGCAGTTTGACCGATCAATAAAGCAACAAGGACTTCATTTAGTCCAGCTGCTACACACACAAACAGCTGGACATCAGAGACGAACCAACAGGATGTTTAGTGCCAATCAAACGTTAATCAGGCTGCAAAATAGACGTCTACATATGCAGCAGAGGAAACAGAGAGACCGTAACAGAGGCAGAGAGATGGAGGAGAGGGCGAAGAGGTGAGAGAATACCAGAGGGAAAATATGGAGAGACAGAGGGAGACAGATGGAAGGAGGAGGATAAAGAAAGAAGAAGTGAAGCACAGATGGAGAGAGATGAGAAAGGAGGAAAAGGGAAATGGAGAGATGAAGGGGTTATTTTTCACTGTCTGTTTTTGGACAGTATTTATTACACTTCAACCTGTGTTATCTCTCACATACAAACACTCATCTTCTCCCTCCCTCCCTCTCGTTTATTTCTCTCTGTCTCTCCTTTTGCCTTTCTTCGTCAGTCTTTCGCTGTATTCATCTGTTTATCTGTAATCTTTCGCTTTTGTCTCTTTTCAGCAGCCGTCCTCTCTGCTCTCTCTCATCTATGTGAGGAGGGTGTAAACGATGTTGCTTTAAATATAGGCTGTGTGCTTTCTACACCCTCACACATTTGTGTGTGTGAGCGAGAGACACTTAGAGAAAGAGAGAGAGAGAGAGAGAGAGAGAGTTAGATGTGATAGAGAATGACACTGTCTGGGTGTTTTTAACTCAACCGTGTATGTGTGTGCGTGTGTGTGTGTAAATACTCTAAGGCAATGCTTCTCATCTGCTGGGTCATGACCCAAAAATGGGTCACAGGGTTGCAGACAGCAGGATGAACAATGCTAAATGGGTATAATAAATTGTAACTAACCATATGATCTTGCATTGCTAAATAAACAGGCTTATTTGCTGCTCAGAGGAACGAGAAAGCACTTTCCGTGTCTTTTGTTGTTTACATCAAAAGCAGTTTGTCCAGTCAAACTCTGCGGTATTTCGGGACAAATTCATCTGTCGCTTTGTGGAAGATGAAACAAGATAAATGTAAAATGCAGGCTTCATTAAATACAGGGTTCACTAGCATTGAGGATAAACACAGTTTGAGCTGAAATGAAGCATTTGCAGATCAGTACAAAATTACTTTTGACCTGAATCAAAAACCTGTGAATCAACAATCAAATCGACCCAAAAGATTAACACAGCTTGGTTTGTGCATTGAATTATTAGCTGATTCTAAAAGCATGAAACAGAAGCTGACATAGTTTTTCCTCTGTTTAGTGATATAACTGAGTGAAACAGCTCACTCCTTGAACAAGAAAAAAAATGTTGGGCGGGCTAGATTTTGTCCTTCAGGGATTGATTGGATCATAGTCATTTACTAATTGCTGCGATCTCATTTGAGTGACAGGCTGCTGGATTGTTGGGCTGCAAGTCATCAGAGAAGAGATGCTATTGTGAAGAAGAGCAGACAGTAAAGTTTTTGATTAAAGAGGACACATGATTGTTTTTTAAATGATGCACACAAATAAATACTTTATAATATTATATATATATATATATATATATATATATATAAAGAGTTGTCAGTTTTAATTTCATGGTGACTTTAAACAATCATTTTGTTGTTGAAAAAAGAAATTTTTCTCAACTTCTGTTTGATAAGCACCTGTTGATTCAATGTGGTTCCGAATGGAAAAAGTACAGCTAACTCTTAAATATGGTATAAAACCAAATATCTTTTAAATTTATATTAGCTATATGCTAATATTTTATGTTGACATCAGTTGTAAAAACTACTCGTTTCAATGAGTCGACTCATTAGCTTTATACATATGGTGCACTCTTAGATTTAAAACTTTGCAGGATGTTTTCATTCACTTAAAGATGATTTCATAAATCCAAAATAGGGGCACTTTAAGTGTATTAATTTTAATAGTATTTATTAAAGATATCCTTTTTTGTTCCTGGCCCATTTGGAACAATATGCAGGTTAGTAAATGAGACAGAATTTTCATTTTCAGTCAAACTATACCACAAATTTTGCTGCATACTATACGTTATCAAGGTACCATTGTGATTCAAAATAAAGTGGCAGTGACATATATTTGTATACTCGTTCCAATCACGTACAAATGAGACAGTAACGCCCGGCACCCTTCAGACTACTCACCTTAAGTGCTCTGCCCTTTGGAGTGAGTAGGATATAGTGGTGTTCTCTTTGAAATTGAATTCACCCATATTCTCTCTCCCCATCTCCACTTCACTCCATCCACTCAGTGATTAGAGTTGAGTCAGTGTCCTGACATAACCAGTTAAATGGATCAGATGCCATTTTGAGAGTCTCAGTAAGTGCCCCCTGCAGCAGTTGTCCACTGCACAGAGATTGTGTGTGTGACCCACTAATCGCTTATTAACTGCTAACACTGCTCTAATTGGTTGCCGATAAGTAGCCCGCACCGTGTGCGCTAAAGCTAAAGGCTAATTTTAGCTTATTATCTGTTGGCATAGGTTCATTGGGTTTAGAAAGCTAACACTAATTCTACCACTGTGTCGTTTGGACATTCGCACACACACATTGCCAGATGTTCTGTGATGTAGATGCTGAGACTTAGTCTTTTCTCATCCCTTCTGCTCAAGCTCTATTTTTAAAAGCAGCGTCTCGTTAAAGCCTTTTAGGCTAATCAGGCAGAGTTTGGCCGAGCTTCACGCCTGCCTGGTGCACCTGCGTATGTCCCACATATTTACCCGTGGAAAGCCGGCATTTGGCCTGCGATTCAGTAGGTTAATCCCTAGTGCTAGCAAAACATCAGGCTAGAATTAAGCCAGCGTTTAGTTTGAATCAATCCAAGATTGAGATCGACCAAAAGAGAGCATCATTAGGCTAGTGCGATGTCAACGTTGGGCCAAGTTTAACTCAGCTCTCAGCCAATGTTAGCCTTGCAATTAGCAATATTTGCCCCGTCATTCAGCCAGCATACGCCCAACATTCAGCCAAGTTTTGTCCCATGATTAAGTCCAGAGCTTGGTTATTGCCAAGCCAGCATTTGCCCAGCATTTACTAACATTAGCGCTCCTTTTCAAGCTGCCATTAGCCTAACATTCAGACAGCGCTTCGCCTAGAGTTCATTCAGCACCGGTCAGCATTAAAAAGGTCATCGATTATAACCTAAGTGGTAATTATTGGGTAAAGTGGAGCATGGGCCGCCCAGGGCGGAATTATCATACCGCTAGACTCACATTGGCATTACATCTGGCCTTTATACACACACTCACACAGACACATTTCCAATAGAATGAGTTAAGTTGTCATCTTTTAGATACCTGGAGGGCTCTACAGGACACGTGTTGGATCAAACCTGAATCCCACAGACATCCAATCAATTAAGCAACCATTAAAAAAAAGTAAGTAGTACTTACCTGTGCAAAACTCATTAAGATGGTACAGTAGAATATTCTCTGTGGTTTAATGGATGTTCTGGATTTAGGGTGTTTCTTTGTTGTGGGTGGTTGCCATAGGGCCCTATGAAATCAGATTTTTTTTCCCATTTTAATTTTTCTGGACTGTTTTAATGGTTACATGAAATGCTATTCATCAAAAGCATGTTTAATGAAACTTTACAATACTAAAAAGAAATTTAAACAAAAGTTTAACAAAATTACATTTTAAGGCCCTATGAAATTCAGTTTATTTTTTTCTTACCAAATTATGTATTAATTTTCTAGATTCCATTTGAATTGTTTTATTAAATATTATTAAAAACATCTATAACAAAAACATCTCTAATTAATTGATTTTATAAGCAAATATTTTATTATTTGATTTATTTTTCTCAGAAATACTGTTTTTTTCTGGTAAATTAATTCTGGTAAACATTATGGTAAAATAATGTTTTAATAATATATATTTTAAGTAGTATTAATACTACTTGAAGTTATACTGAACTTATATTTTGACAGCTTGCTGTAAAGACCTTTCTGTTTGTATATGATATGATGATAAAATGATGTAAAATGCTCATGAAGTAACTCTCTGAGTAGTTCAAGAGATTATATTATGTGTTCATGTACTCATATATTGAGGCGGCAGAAGCTAAAAACACTAGGAGCATCATGCTCACTCCTGGATGTCTGTAACATTTATTCACACAGAGATGTAGCTCAATATTCAAAGACCCTAGTCCATATCATGTTACGATTTAAGTGTACTTGACCTAGGCCTTGTATTCATCCAAAATGTGAAAAGTTGACTAGTGACCTCTTTTACTCAGTCATTCTGGTGGTTGCCAGGGTGTTGCTATGTGGCTGCTGGTTGTTCTGGGTCCTTCCTGTTTTTACAATTTTACCTGGATTGGTCGCTCCTTAAGTGTCTTTTTTACCAGATGTGAGCCACACTTCAGATTACTGAATTGTATAATAGCAAAAACAGTAATAGCACAGGCTGCATGATTTAATGTATTTTTCATCCATGCATCAAAAATGGAGCAGGATACGTTACATGTGGAAATGTAATACTTTTTTAAATCTCTTATTCCATACATAAGCACATGTGAGATATGAGCAAGCACAACTAATTACATATTTTCTATTGTGATATGCTATATTTCTTTAGAATTTTGGAGATGTCAGTCAGCGTTTTAATTATCATACCTGTTCAGTTTCCTTCCTCTCTCTCTTTTTTGCATTTTCTGGTCTTTACTTTTCTTCTCTGGCGATTCTCACAGCATGAGGTGCAGGCAACGTTAACGATGCCATTTTCATTTTTTTTATCTGCAAGAAATACACAGCACTGGCACTGCACTCAAAGATCATGATGATGGGGACGAAGCATCTAATTTTCACCTAAGTCTCACTCTCATTTTCTCCCTGTCTCCTCCCATCTCTAACTATAGCTCATTTCATGATGTCAACTTGTTGGTTTTTTTTTTTGGTCTTTTGACTCTAATATCTTCTCATTTATCTCTGTCCTGTTTCTCAGATGATGACCCCTTCCAACCAGTGACCCAAGATGAGACGGTGGCAGTGGGTGGGGTGGTGACCCTGACCTGCAGTGTGAAGGAAAATGATAACTCCTCTCTCCAGTGGTCCAACACGGCTCAGCAGACCCTGTACTTTGGAGAAAAGAGAGGTGAGATTCTCCTGTTTTCTGTCATTATTTAGTAATCCTCATGCTTTTCGAAAACTGTATGCCTTTTTTTATTTTTTGTAAAACATAAATACAGATGTTTTGCATAATGTCCTGGCTGCTATTTGCCCATATCATATAAATTAAAAAAAGCACCAAAAAGTACTTAATTGTTGAATATATTGCCAACTGCCATAACTTTAAGACCTTATTTACATACTTTATGTAGGCATTGTTTTAGCAAACCTTAATTCGGTCTGGCTACATTGTTTAGCAACTCTCTCTTTTCTCGTCATGCACTTTTAATCATTTGAGTATTTTTATATTTATTTATTTATTTAGTACAATATCCTTTTCCCACAAAAAGTGTCAAATTACAGATAAAACTAATTGTTAATGGCAATTCACATTGATTTTAACAAACGGACATTTCATGACCTCTCTTTTACTTTTAAAACGTGGTTTGTAATTGCAATTACTCACCATTTTGGTCTGAACAGGAAATTGATTTGCGTTGGTCCCTTCCTTAGAGATTTCTACAGAGCTCTCAGTCCCTCAACGCCAAACACAAAAACAGTGCGTGAGACACCTTCCTAAAACATTAATATCACCCTAAAAACAAACAGGTGGCTCTGTGATAAAAAGCGAGGTGATGGAGAGAGAAAGACAGAGAGAGAATAGAGGGGTGACCTGATTAAAGAGGAAAACAAAAGAAGGTGACAAGAGAGCACCATGAGGAAGCAGAAATAGAAAACAGTCTATTGAATGAGAAGGAAGGAGTGTTAAAAGAAAGTAGGAGAGAAATACAGTCTCACAGATGGACTTTGAAAAGTCACTTTTTTAAACTATTTTTTCATCTTCACACACAAAAAACACCCTTAAAGCTACATAAATGTGTATTTTAAAGTGACTTTTTAATGTCCAGTGAAGAATTTTTCTTACTCTATTTCTTTACGTATGAATCCAGCTAAAACAAATTGGGTAAGATTCAAGATATATTCGATTCAAGATATATTATCTGAATGCAAATCTCATTATCTAAGTAAGTTTATCTTGTTTGAAGGATGTTTAGATATTCGTAAAAGAAGATCAAAATACTGTATAAGAAAATGTGTTTTTGTAGTGCATAAAAGAGAGAGCAGACCAAAAGGAAAGTGGGAGACACACACATACGCGCTAGTGAGGAGAGATGAACAGATTAGTGTGGAGAAACGATGGATGGTGGATGAGCAAAAAAAGATAAAGGGAGAAATGACAAAGGAGGAGTGTGTGCATGAAAGAGCAGGATGGAGGACAGAGGAACAGCAGCTGATGAAGACAAATTAAATGCCCTTCACTTACTGATAAACCATGAAGCACACACACATTTACTGTAAATCTGTGTTAGACAGTTCTCCTTTTGTTTAAAGGTGAAGTGTGTAATTTCTGCACCATTAGCAAAAAAAAAAACTTTTCAAACAGGTTTTCCCGATCACTGCCAGTCGGGGGGGGGTGAGTACGGCTGGGCGATATATTGCAGACAATTCATTTGCAATACTGAACGCGATTTTGCATAGCTTGTCAGTGATCTACGGCTCTGTGTATTAACTGCCGCTCCAACAAGTGATGGAAATTTAGTTTATGTTTTGCAAATAACATGGTTTCGAGAGGATTGTGAACGCAGTAATCACACACGGCTGGCAGCCGGTTTTCCTAATCAACTTTATCCAACCAAATCACTTCCCATCTACTATAAATTCGCCCAGCTTCTATCCGCATCTTGCTTTGAAACGCATTCTTCCTCCTCCCCTTCTCCGCCTTCTCCTTCTTTTCACGTTCGGGGGCAGACGGTGAACGAGCCGAGCGCCTCACCCTCACCCTCGCTAGGGTTCTTTCCCCTAGGGTTCGGAGTCCGCCGTTCTCCTGGCTCGCTCCCTAGACAGCTCGCCAAATTCGCTCTATTCTCTTATTACAAGGAAACGTGAACTCTTGAAATTGCTAATTAAGGAACCGGCATTCCTGAAGAGATGCGCATGACTATCCATGTTTTTCCTGACGTTAAAATGGGCGCCGCTATTTGTAAATTCTATGGGTATAGCTTCCGGTCTCATCCGAATCCAGCTATTTTTAGCAGTTCAAAACAGTTCATTTTGCTGCTTGAAATTGAAAATTTTTGGGTCTTATCATGTTATTTTAATGTATTATCTTAATTATGAACACACTGGTTTGTAGTGCAAACAGTGTTATTCTCCTCGTTATTTACCTATAGCATCTAATGAACTGGAAGCCACACCCACAGGCTTACTCCACGTTGAGGAAAAAGGTGGATAACATGCGATATATCACCCAGCTCTAGGGTGGAGGGGCTTATTCTATCCAATCTGTGACTGGATAAAAGCTGGTATAGTGCAGGATGAGTCATCAATATATATTTTTTCATTATGCCGGAAGAAAAAAGTGTTGTTAATTTTTTTTGTTAATTGAAATAAGATAAAAATGTTACAAAAATATTACATGAAAATTAGAAATGTTTTGACAAAAATGTTTGGTAAAGTACTACAATGACTAAAATGAAAATGAAAAATTAAAGCTTAATAGAGATAAAACAAAACAAAAAAAACTAAGCAAATAAAAAAATATTTGTCAAAAAGAATTACCTAAATTAAAAAAAAAAGAAAATCTAAATTCAAAATATTAATAAATATTACCATTTTACCTTTTGAGAAAATTGTTCATCGCTTACCTTGCTCTGATGATTAACTACAGTTCTAGCCAATCAGGGCAGAGGTCTTTTACGTATGGAATTCCTTAATGTGCATCTTGTTCTTTTTTCAAGGCTAATACAAACCTAATCTGAGTGACTGTCTTCACTGTCATTTTGTCTGGAGAAGTACAGTATGTGTAGTCAATATCCAGTGTATCTACACGGGTTGCTATAGTAATAATGTCAGAATCAGCATGATGCCAAGAGACTTTCTCATACAACAACGGAGAGTAGCTGTCACTGGAAAGAGAGCACAGAAAGCTGAAAACTTTGCCTTTACTCATGCCTGTCATCCTGCTGTGGTGCTGAACTCACAAGATCTGAAAGAGAACAGAGGCATTTTATGCATTCATGCATACAGTATACTGAGTCTAAAACTGCTGACTTGCTCACTATTCACGACATAGTGAACGTCACATGGGTTGTTAGATGAGAAAAGAGTAAGCGAAAATGAATGTACGATATTGCACTCTGTATGATGTTCAATACTCAGTTCTAAATATCGGACAAAAAGCTGCTTTGAAATCTGATCTGACATTTTATACTTAATATTCGTGAGATGTCACATGGTTTGCTAAATGAGGATAGAGTAAGCGAAAATTTGTGACCTTTTAGACTACAAAAAAAAAATCATAATTTAACTAGATTTCAAATAAATGTAATGCTAATCAGGTTTGTAATATTGCTTGTGTTTTATAACTACAAAAAACAAGCCTGATACAGCAAAAAAACGGAAGACTTGGAGAGATGGTGGTAAGTAATCACATTAATCTAAATCACAATGGTTTTGGTGCCAGACACCTTGACTATCGTTTTCAGTGAACTTCAGGAGGGAAAATAAAATGCTAAGAAATTGTAGTATATGACACCTATGTAGTGTATGTGTTATTCTTATCTGCTCTGTCTTTTTCAGCACTGAGAGATAACCGTATCCAGTTGGTAAAGTCCACGGGCACGGAGCTGATAATCACCATCTCGGACGTTCAGCTGTCAGATGATGGAGAGTACACCTGTTCAATTTTCACCATGCCTGTACGGACTGCACGAGCCACAGTTACTGTACTTGGTATGTATGTGTGAGCTGGCATTTTGAGTCAGGGTATTAGAAATCAGTGGACATTGCTATTGATATAGGGTGAATTCGGGTGAATTGAGGCACTTAGCCATTAAGATGACTAGGGAAAAATGGCCCAGTCATCCTGAATTAACCCTATATTTAGCGTATTCCTCATTCCTCTTCTCATATTTCACTGAAAGTCAACAAGAATAAGATGAGTGCATTTAGCATGAGAAAAAAAATTGTTTGTTTAATGGCCTTTTAATTAATATACTTTGTGCCATCTGAAAGCGAGACTTTTTTATTAGATGTTTGTGAGAGCTCTCAAAGTGGTTTTTAGCCACAAATGTTCAATCACTGAAATGGTGATGCATCTGACACCATTATAAAATTAAAACATTCAGTCAAACAAAGGCGGAAGACAGACATCGCTAGTTTCTGTTGTAAAATATTTAAATAAGTTTAGAATCTTGTTATTTAACATTGCCTTATTTAAACAATATTATTTTGTATTGTTATATCTTATGTGTATTTTAGATATTATCTATCTATAATAATTTTTTTTAATAAAATTATGTAAATAATAATAATTTGCTTATGAGTCAGACACTGGTCATGCTCAGTGTTGGAAAGGTTACTCTGGAAATGTAATAAGTTACAGATTACAAGTTACCCTATTTAAAATGTAAATGTTACTTTATTAAAGTAAATGATTACATTATTATCTTTTCTGATAAATGTTTTCAACTGTTCATTTTCAAACACTAAAACCAGACAGGGTTAACCTTACAGCAGTGCTCAACACTGATTAATGTCAGACTTTCAAAATTCTTCACTTGAAGATTAAGCCACCACAAAATCAGACTTCAGCACCTCTTTTTTTACTTTGAGATCATTCTGAGGTTAAATACTGATTATAAATCATAACACTAAATTCAAATCTTTGCAAAGCTATGAAAAGAAACACTGGCATATAAGAATGCCTTGAAAAAACAGTCAATCTTAAAAAATAAAGCATATACATACAGTAAATACCGTAATTTCATTAACTGATATAATGTTAATATACCAACCTATTAAAGTACTGAAATCTGTTTTGTACCTTTGAAATACACTGATAAGCACCGAATGCAGGTGATGATGAGAAAGTCACATGATGAACTAAAGCCCATCACAAGTAGCTTTTAAATATGAACATATATAGAATGTGCTTAGTGTCATTCACACAAACACTAAACACCATGATGTTGATTAAACTGAAATATGCAATAAACATTCATTTAACAACATTACATGTAACATACAACCCTAATAAACATAAATGATAAGAAGAAACATAATTAATTCAAAGAAAAAACATCAAATGCAAACAAAAGTTGAAATGCAATGCAGAGAATTCTACACAAATTTAACATTAACTATTTAACAGGTTTTTTACAGTGCATATGTTGGTGAAAATATTCAGATATGACCCTCTTTGTAATCGTTAACATTTTAAGTTAATTACATATTTTTTTTCAGTAACTAACAGATTGCAGTTATTACATTTATTTTGTAATTAAATTATGCATTTGTTACATTTAATTTGTTTCTTTTCAACGCTGGTGATCCTGTATGATGGTCATGTTTTTGTGTAAAGAGGGCAACTCAGTGCTTTCTTGACATTATTTTGCACTGCACAGTCTTGTGATATTTGCTAGCAGCTGATTTTGTGAGGCATGTTGCACACCAAAATCATTAAATATCCAGTTACACATTTTGTCGTTGATAACTGACATCTGTGCTTCACCTCTTTTGAAAAGCACCAGCCGCTCCTGGTAAGCATGTTTGATGTGACCAGGCCCACGCGGAACCTGCACACCTCTCCACATTTTCTGTACCGATTTTGGGGGGAAATCTGCATAATTGATTTAAATACGGTAAAATGTGTTAAACGGAGCTAAAAAGTACTGTACTCTTTTTGGCAGCTACAAAACATACAATTTGCCAAATTATTATATAAAAGAACATGCGAGGGGCGGGGGTGAGAGTGATGGACGTTTGAATTCTGCAGAAGTCTACAGAGCAGTTTTCATTCAGTGCAAATTCCGTGCAGGCCTACTAACAAGTAGCTAGTTTGCTGATAGTGAGCCCCTGCTTAGGGAGCAGAACTGTTTTTATTTGATTTACATTTTATCTAGCCAGCGATTTCTTTATTATTGCACTTGAAAATTTTATGGTTTTCATTTTACATCTGTTTCTCTCTCACAGGTGTTCCAGGTAAGCCGGTGATAACAGGTTTTGATGATGCTGTTGAGGAGGGCGGCAAGGTTACTCTCACCTGCACGAGTTCAGGCAGCAAACCTCCTGCTAAACTACACTGGTACCGCGATCAAGAGGAGATACAAGGTACAAACACACACGTACTCGGGTCAGAATTCTGCTCTGAACCCACTCTGTTGTTGTTGAGTAATTACAGTGTTTACTTTGTGTTTGTGTGTGTGTAGGGCGTCCTGATGTGGTGGAGTCCAACCCTGATGAACCGACCTACACAGTAACCAGCGAGCTCACCCTCACTGTCACCAGGAACGATAATAATGCTCTGATCGCCTGTGCCGTGGATCACCCGTCCATTGCCAATGGAGACAAGAGGACAGAGCAGCCCCTCAGCGTCTTGTGTAAGACACACATACAAAAGCCAGAACGCTTACTACTGTGTGATTTTAGAAATGCCAACCAGAAGACATTCTGCTGTAAGCTTTACACACATCCTATGATTACTTGATTTGAGTTATTTCATGTTTAATACATAAAGTTGTGAATACTGTGTAATTTTAGGTGGCTTAAAGAGCCAGTATACGGAATCATAACATGCTGTCTTAATTTAGAATTCAAACGATGTGCGTTCACACCATCACGGCTCTTTTTCTCACCTATTTTACAACAGCTTCAAATTTTAAATGATGCAATCCTAGTTGGAGACATTGACATTACAATTAAACTACACGTTTGATCAGTTCATGCATTTCCTAAAAATCAAACCCATGACCTTGATGTTGCTGGCACCATTTTCTTGTTTGAGCCTCAACAATGTGTTAGAATGCATACAACACAAGTGCTAAAAAAATCTGAAGCAGCTGTTTTGGTGTTAATTCCAGATTTATTCGGCTGTTATGAATAATCTTGTTTTGTGCGCATATATTAAGTTACTTATAAAATGACAAAATGTTACACTTAAGTACACTGAAGTATTTAATATACCGGATTATTAAATATGTCAAATGCACACACTCACAAACATACATATCCCATATGCAATTTATCAATTTATCAGACCACCTGTCATAAGAGAAAACACAATTATTTTTATTTATCTGTCAGAAACTAAAAATTGTATTGTCATTTAATAGACAAATAAAAAACTAAAACAACTAAATAGTCTTTATGAGTTCACATTTTTATACCCAAATTTCTGCTGGCACATTCAGCTTCTCTCAGAAATAAATCAAGCATAACATTCAGCCATTAAAACTTATTTTTCTATCAAGTAAATAAATGGCCTTTTGATTAAAAAAAGAAAGAAAGAAAATGCTTTACTTTTTTTTGCCTTTCTAGTAAAACAGTAAATTTGAAAATTCATGGATAACAATTATTTTTTAGCATACTACTACTACTGTGACTAAAGAGCTTACACATAATTCCACATTACAGAAACATAAAAAATTAATTTGGTAATCACCAAATAGTGTTAGTTTAAGGCAGCTGTGGCACAAACCTTACATTCGGTGATGGTCTAATAAGTTTGTTAAGCACTGTATGTATGCCATATATAAAAACCATTACTTCATTTGTGTATAGTGAACTATTTATCATATTCAAGAAACCAGTTTAAGATGATTTGAGCTGTAGGACATGGCTTGTTATCCTGCTGGAAGTAGCCATCATACGATTGGTACACTGTGATCTTAAAAGATGAACAGGGTCAGCAGCAATACTCAGATAAGCTGTGGCTTTAAACGATGCTCAGTTAAAGAGCACAAAATGTGCCAGGAAAATATCTTTCACACCATTACACCACCAGCCTCAGCCTGAACCGTTCATACAAGGCAGGAAGGATCCATCCTTTCATGTTGTTTACGCCAAATTCTGACCCTACCATCTGAATGTCACAGCAGAAATGGAGACTTGTCACACCAAGCAACCTTTTTCCAGTCTTCTGTTGTCCAATTTTGGAGAACCTGTGTGAATTGTAGACTCAATTTCCCCTTCTTAGCTGACATGAGTGGCACCCGATGTGGTCTTCTGCTGCTGTAGCCCATCTGCTTCAAGGTTCAACATGATGTGCGTACAGACATGCACTTCTGCATTCCTCGGTTGTAACGAGTGGCTAACTTGAGTTACTGTTGCCATTCTATTATTTCAACCAGTCTGGCCAGCCTCCTCTGACATCTGGCATCAACAAGGCTTTCTCAACCCACAGAACTG
>JAUMHE010000043.1:16733846-16749742 GCA_032359235.1 Enteromius mattozi | reverse complement strand
ATTCTATTATTTCAACCAGTCTGGCCAGCCTCCTCTGACATCTGGCATCAACAAGGCTTTCTCAACCCACAGAACTGCCGCTCACTGGATATTTTCTATTTTTCAGACCATTCTCTATAATCTCTAGAGATGGTTGTGTGTGAGAATCCCAGCAGATCAGCAGTTTCTGAAATACTCAGACCAGTCCATCTGGCACAAACAACCATGACACATTCAAAGTCACTTAAATTACCTTTTTTCCCCATTCTGATACTCGGTTTGAGCTTCAGCAGATTGTCTTGACCATGCCTACATACCATAATGCATTGAGTAGCTGCCATGTGATGGGCTGATTAGATATTTGCGTTAATGAGCAGTTGAATTTCCATTACAATTTCGGTGATTATGAGATTGAACCAGTGAAAATGTGTAAGTATGTATGCATGCATGTTGGTCAAAGATGAAACCAAAAAATAATAAGCATAATACTGCTTTAAATTGTTGTTTTCTGTTTAAATTAATTGCAATTTTGTTTTTGTTTTTCTTAGCCAAAAATAAATCACATATTTTTCCCTATTTATTAAATTTACACACTAAAATGTCATTCAGTCTAACAATCTTGTCAGGCATATTTACAACAAAAATCAATTTTTGACACATTAAAAGATAAATTACTTTCACCCCAAATACTAATTTTACTTTTTTTTTAATTGGCTACAATCCTAGGTTTTACCCATATGTTTTTACTCATTCAAAACACAATAAAATTTAAGATGCTTCCTTATTCTTTTATATATTTTAACATGTACAAGCCAGAATAAGCATGTTGTTTGAATTGTTACATAAATATTGTTACACTGACCAAATGTTTCAATCAAATGTTGACATTTCATTCTCCAAATAATGATTTGAAACCTTAAAAGTAGACACTTTACTTACATTTAAAGTGCTTTCTATGGATATAAAATCACATTTTTTATTTTCTTTTGATGCAACATCCTAACATCTTTGACCCATGTATATTTATACACATACATACACACACACACACACACACACACACACACATACACATATATATATAATATATGTGTGTGCATATATGTATGTGTGCATGTGTGTTTTTTTTAAATGTCTTTATAATCATACATTTTTAGCACATTTTCTGTGATTATAATATTAGCCATACTGCGATTTTAGATTTTGGTCATACCGCCTACCCCTTCTTTGTAATACAATAACATGAAGATAACAAAAACAAAATGTCTGTTGTGTGTCTCTCAGTTTCTCCAAGCATGACGATTCAGCCAGAGAGTGACCTGCCCAGAGAAGGAGAGAAGTTTTTCCTGCAGTGTATGGGGAACGGAAATCCAGAGTAAGACACACACACACACACTCACTCTCTCTCTCATTTCCATCCTTGACATTCATGTTTTATGTATGAAGCTGAAAATGGTCAGCCTATTGATCTCCTTTCTTCAACACACACAAACACACACACACATGTGCCGGGTTTGGTTTGACAGTATCAACGAGATATTTGTGTTAATGTTACATGAAAAAACAGAGAGAGGGATCGGAAACGTCCTCATATAGGCTTCTTTTAAAAACACAACCTCTTTGAACTCATTAAGTTCAGCAACTCCCTTTCTGGAGCTAAAGGGTAAAATGTTATTATTACAGATGTATTTATTACATTTTTAGCTACTTAAGCCTGGTTATATCACATAAATATTTCTCCCTGGAAATAGACGTTAATGTAATTGAATATCACCCTCTACTGGTGCAGGATCGCATTACATCTCATTATTGCTGCTGACATCCATTAGTACCACACCGAGAGCTATTCAACCCCCTTTAGACATCCCATAGTGTCTCTCTGTCGCATTTTCTCATTTGCTTTTATGCTCTATCTCTTCCTTACTGGAATGGGAGCACAAATAGGGGGGCCGTATATGAAGAAGATAACTGTAGTATCAGAGGCAGCATTTACAGGGTCTGTAATGATCTTTTTATCTTTTTGCTGCACCTAAATTATTTCCTTTAAATATACATGTGGTGTCAGTATGATTTTTTTTATTTAAAGAAATTAATGATTTTGTTCAGCAAGGTCTTTT
Source organism: Enteromius mattozi (assembly GCA_032359235.1). Classification (NCBI taxonomy): domain Eukaryota; kingdom Metazoa; phylum Chordata; class Actinopteri; order Cypriniformes; family Cyprinidae; genus Enteromius; species Enteromius mattozi. The sequence continues at coordinate 16,747,646 of JAUMHE010000043.1, read as the reverse complement.
CATTGATCAAAAGTGACAGTAAAAACATTTATATTTTAGTTTTTAATAAATACTCTATTCTATTCATCAAACCATCTGCAGAAATATTAATCAGCACAACTGTTTTCAACACCGATAATAATAATAATAATAATAATAATAATAAATGTTTCTTGAGCACCAAATCATCATATTAGAATGATTTTTGAAGAATCATGTGACACTGAAGACTTGAGTAATGGCTGCCATCAAAGGAATAAATTACATTTTAAAAATGTATATAAAAAATAAAACAGTTTTTTTTGTCACTGTTATATATAAGCTGGTCTCTGTGAAACGCTACTTCTCATACCTCCTTGCTTGTTTTGGTGTCTTACTGTAGACTGAGATATTAGTTTAGTCATAACTACACCGCTCTATCGACATCAATAAAGGAATTATATTATTTGGATTATTCGCAAGCTTGAATAATGATACGCCTGCATCCTCAACGTAGTTCTCTAAATCCCTGTAACACACACAGACACGCTGATTTGGACACGGTATGAGCACACAGAGAAAAGCCACAGTTACTTTGGCATATTGAGAGGATTTTAAAGGTGAAGTGTGTAATTTTTTGATGCTAAAATACCTTCTTTTATCCCAGCAGTAGGTAGACGTCCTCAGGAAGTGTGAACACTGTGGCACTATCAAAACATTTCTCTGTTCATTTGAGTACCAGATCAGCACAACACAGCAACACTGGCTCAACCAATGGCGGGACTTTAAAGAGGGGTGGGGCAATCAGTTTGGTTAACCAATTAAAAACAGGGAGAGTGTTTAAGAAATCTCTTTGAACACAATCATTGGCCCGGTCCCAAATCCACCACACTTGTAGTAGTCCACTCAAAGATTCCCTTTTATTCCTGATTGTGTTGAACGATAGCAGCTATTTCTGGACGTTGGCTTGTCTGGTTGATTCATGAGAGCCTCCGGGTCAGGTGTGTCGCAGCACTGGTGGTTTGGCCACATGCTTTTCTTTCCCATTTGATCAAGTCTGGTTCGTTTCACTTGACATGTGACTGAGCTTCGCTGTGTTCGGGACGCTTTCCAGTGCATCCCTCTGTGCTCCTCAGCTCTTTTGATAGTATGCCAAATTGCAAAACCCTTCAATCTGCTCAATTAAACGACTCTTTCTGCCTTGCTTTTGATGTGAAATTTCAAAACGCTGTATATGTGGTCCGTTTTGTAGTGTAATCTCTCTCTCTCTCTAAGGCCGACCGTGTTTGTGTGGCGGAGAAAAGACGCAGAGCTCCCCCCGCTGGCCAAGGTGGATGGTGCGTTCCTGCGCTTCGAATCCCTCAACAAGTCGGATAACGGTGTTTACGAGTGCCAGGCTGATAACGGGATCGGCATGGGAGACGTAGCACACACCCTTCTGGTACAAGGTAATCAACGAAAGACAAATGAGGAATGGAGAGAAAGGGTGTTTATTTCTTCTGCTGTTTTACGTTTACTTTCACGTCTCTTTTTTCTGAATTTTACGTTCCTTTCTTTTTGTTTCTCTTTTTGCATGACACGTTCTTTATTTCTTCTTCCATTTTCCATCATCCACCTTTCCATCCATCATTCAATCATTTTCTTCCAAGACCAGGAAGATTCAGACCTCTTCATTCTCTCCTCTACTCTCCCTTCAACCTCGGCTTCTCCCACGTTTTCTCCTGAAACTTCATTTTCGACATCTACTGAAGACCAAACTCTTCCTCCATTTTCATCTTTGCCGTCTTCTACTACCTTTCCCACATCCACTCTTACCTTCTCCTCCACTCTCCCTCCTTTCACTTCCGCTCCTTCCACTCTCCCTCCCTCTCCTGAAGTTCTCACAACCTCTCTTTCCAATGCTCTCTTCCCCGATCTCACTCTTCTGCCCTCCTCCACTCCTGCTCGCACCCCTCCCTCACCCACCTCCTCCTCATCCCCTACCACTCCATCATCTGTTCCTCGGCTGAATGGAGTGCACACCTTTACAGGTAATCCATCTAATCATGCACATACACAAACCTAACTGTGGTTTAATATGCCACTGCTGTGCTACTGATCTGTGTGTGTGTGTGTGTGTGTGTGTGTGTGGAATAGGGATGGGCATGATTACCCAAGCGCTCGGGGAAGAGGCCGCAATGATCAACCATGACAACACAATAATTGCCTTGACTTTTAAACTTCAAAACATTTCACACTGAACAAAATCTAGTAACAACCATGCACAGATCAGATAAAAAGGGGGTTATTTTGGCATTATATATTTAATATAATAAAAAAAAAACTGTCAAAACTACCATGCAGATGTTTGGGGTCAGTACTTTTTTTTTGAACACCTTTATTCAATAAGTATGAATTAAATCGACAATGACAGTGAAGACTTTGTCCAAAAATCCTAAAAATTGTATCCCGGTTTCCACAAAAAAAAAAAAGCAGCTGTTTCTTAAGCACCAAATCAGCGTATTGATTTCTTAAGGATTAGAACTGGAGCAATGGATGCTGAAAACTCAGCTTTGCCATTAAAGGAATGAATTATATTTTAAAATACACTGAAATAGAAAACTGTTATTTTACATTTTACATTTTAATACTATTTCAGAATATTATTGTTTTTACTTTGATCAAATAAATGCAGCCTTGGTGAGCAGAAGAGACTTAATTTAAAAAAAAAATAATCTTGAAAAAAATAAAATAAAATCTGACCCTAAACTTTTGAATGGAAGTGTATATTGTTTTGGCAAAACTTACTGTTCACTAGCATTGTATGGTCATGACTTTGAGGACATACATTTTGAGTGTGTCCAGTTAAAGGTGGCTCACAGAAGAATGAAAATGTCATTATTTACTCATGTTGATCCAAACATGTGTTACTTATTTCTTTAATGGAACAGAAAAGGTGACTGTCTAGGTGAATATATTAAATGTGAATGAGAATTGCGGCTGTCAAGCTCCATAACAAAACCGATTACATCTGTCTTCTAAAGCTGTGTGATCATTTTTTAATCACTATTTATTGAGAATACAACATAGCTTTTCTTCATGAGAGATAAGACTGTTCTATTTACAGTATGAATCAATCAGTCTTCTTTTGAGTTGGATATTTTTGTTTAATTTAGTTTAAAAAAAACTGTTCCAAATGATTTGTTCATGACGTGGACTGATTTGATTCTCAAACTCCTCACAGTTCTTATTCACATAGACTATTTTCTTTAAAAATATACACTTTATTTTTCCACAGAAGAAATACATGTTTGGAACAACAAAGGGGTAAGTAAATGGTGACAGAATTTCCATTTTTAGAACGATTTATTCTAATGCGTGTCATATTTATGTCTAAAAGCGTACAAAACAGATGTGTAGACCCCTCCCTCTCCTCCAAAGCACTCGAGAACTTGCTTGATTCATCTTTTGCGTACCTGTGTAGACAAAACGCCTGAAATGCCCATCCCTGGTGTGTGGGAGGAACAGCTTGAATGTGTCACTTCATAATCGAGCAGGTTGTGTTTGTGCGTGTGAGAAAGATAGAGATGTATATTGAGATCTCCAGTGCAGTATCACAGAAGCATGTTGAGCAGCATCTGCTGTCGGCTTTGACTGTAATGCAGGATTTAACCAGGCACATCTCACGGCAAAGCCTCCGATTATCCAGAAACACAATCTGACACCACACCTTCCCTCCAGAAAACATTCGCTTCAATTATTTCATTATTTTTGCTACGTGAAATCCTCTTTAATACTCTTCCTCGATACTTATTATTTTTTTGGTGAGCGGACTCAGATGCATGCACACGCACGCTCGCGCAAACATTTTTTCATCGTTTCTCTTTGTTCCTTTTCTCGTGCTTCCACTCATGTGGTCCTCATCCATCCATCCATCCACTCATCCATCCATCCACCCATCCATTCATCCCCTCATCCTCTTGAGAAGAAGCCGGAGTGAACGCTGCAGGTATTGTCGCCTCTCTCTCTAACTTTCTCTCTTTTCCTTTCAATATTGTCCTGTCTTTCTTTTTGGATCTTTGAATGAATCTCTGTTCCTCTTATATCTCTCTTCTGTTAGTCTCAATTTATGATGTATCTGGGTGTTTTTTTTTTTTTTGCTACAACTCTGTTGAATTACACTGTCATTATGAACATAGTTAATGGTGCAGGAATGCTGTTAATGAAGGCAAAACACTTGATATTACATGGAAAACTATTAATATTAGTGCAAATTTGTTGGTTCATTGAAAGCTTAGAACTGAATTAGGTCGATGCAAAAAACTGAATTTTCAGCCAATATGAAAACAATCTCGCTTAGAAGAATGAATGAGATATTATTGATGCAACTTAGTTTTTTGCTACAGGGAGGTCCAGCCATCTGTAGCCTGGTGGAACAAGGAAAACTAAGTCATCAGCAGTGAATCATTTGAAACTAGAAATGCATCTTCCCTCTTTATCAATCTGGTCATTTGCAAAGCCTGACTGATAAGGGGTGCCGATTTCTATCACTTTACATGATGCAAGTTCGATTCTGTCCCCTCCTTGTGGGTCTTTTTCCACATTGTGCTAATTTAAACCACAGTACATTTGCAGCATCAAAATGAGTGCATCATGCAGAGACCCTGCCCCAGGGGGGACTACAATCTCTGTTCAAAAACGTGCAACACCGTGGGATCCCAGCGGGGGGCCAGAGGCTGTTCCATTTGTATGGAAGTCAAAGGAGGACATGCCTTAATAGCCTGAATAAACTATTTTCATCTTGAATCAAACTGTTTATCACATAATAAATTGATTGCCTCGGTGCTAATCTTCAGCGTTATGCTTCCAAAGTTATATTTGTAGATTGTCAAGAAAAATGGGCAATTTATAAAATAAGTTTATTTCCAGCCTTTCATATTCATTTCAGCATAATAAAATTCATATATTGTAGACTCCACACCAGGGTTGTTATATCATTAACTCACATGCAAATATGACTCAAGTTGACCATGATTTTTTTCTTCTCCTGGCTGCAAGGTTGCCTTTACCGTTATAGCTAGCTAACGACTTGGAACGAGAATGCGCCACATAGTGAAAAAACTGTTCATTCAGTTTTTTATTAACATTTTATTATCTAAACTAATTGACTATTTAATGCAATGAAAAAGATGGGAAAAATGCTCACTGAAGTCCATTTCTGCAGAGAAAAACAGCAATGGGAAATGAATCGGAAGCAAATCAGCATCAGTAGCACATCAGTGAGTCTGCATGAACCGTATCTGGACAGCCATTTTCAAAAAGGGGCTATGATTTTGTTGGTGTATTCTTCAGTTCAAATAACATCAACCAAATTCACTGAACTTTGATGTCAAACAACAGACGTCAACAAAAATAGCTATAAAGCTTTGAAAAAAGGCTTAATTTAATGTGATAGTTGCCAGCGTGTTTAGATTCCCTTTGCCATTGTCTATGTACTCTACTCGCTTTAAATTATTCTTTTAAAATGATAATTTTATAACATTGTTAAATGTATTACCAAATCTCAAAATAAATAAGTAAAGTTAATTTATAAATAAATATTGTCATACCATACATTATAATGTTGTGATACCTAAATTAGCCCTATAGCACTGAAAATGATAGATGTATTATAATATTTTATTATTTCCCGTTATTTGAACTATTATTTTAGTCCCGTTTAATTGAAATGACTCCTGTAAAAGAGACATTAGGCTATCTGTTCAGTGCTTTCTACTTTCTCCTTTACTCTTTCTGTGCTTTTTCTCTTTCACTCTCTTTCTTTTTCCTTTTTTTCTGTGTCGCTCTCAGGGCTTCTTGTCGTGTCACTCAGAACTCACTCTGTTCGTCCTCCTTCATCCTCTTTGCTCTCATCTATCGCTCCCCGTTTTTTTCTTCTCCTGAAGCGTGCGAGCGTCAGGGTGACTGTTAACTTGTCTTGTTTTGATGGAGTATTGTTTGAGAAGGAGACAGAGATCGTGCTGTGGGTGGGAGTGATGGATGTCGTTCACGCTCTCTGAGTCCAGGCAAAGTCACTGAAGCTTATGATAGACTCTTCACTGAAATCTTGCTTTTGATTATTCATGTGTTTCCTTTCAAACAGAGAGGTCAGCGGCTCACGGGACTTCACGGTAGATGGAAAATGACATTGTAGTAACTTGCCAGCCCATTACAAATACACTTCACACTTTATATGAACTACTACCATTCAAAAGTTAGAGGTCAGTAAGATTTTATTTTAGTGAAATGATTACTATTCAGCATGGATGCATAACAGGTGACAATAAAGACATTCATAATGCTGCAAAAGATTTTTGTTTTAAATAAATGCTGTTTTTATATATATTCAACAAAGAATAAAGAATAATGTATCACAGTTTCCACAAAAATATCAAATCGTACAACTGTCAGCATCGATAATAATAATATAAGTGTTTCTTGAGCATGAAATCATCATATTAGAATGATTTCTGAAGGATTATGTGACACTGTAGACAGGAGTAATGATGCTGAAAATTCAGCTTTGCATCACAGGAACAAATTACTTTTCAAAATATAAAAATCGAAATAACATTATTGTTTTATTGTATTTTTGATCAAATAAACACATCCTTGATGAGCATTAGACACTTCTTTAAAAAACATCTTACTTGACGTCAAACTTTTGAAAGGTAGAATGCATGTGAAATAACAGGAAACAAGACCCATGCTTTTCTCTATGTTTAAATGGGGGAAAAGCTATCTGTGATTATCATCTTGTGTGAGATATTTTAGTTTTGTTTGCTTGAAAATGTCAAGGGCCCTATTAAAGAGGAGAAATCGCTTCAAATTGTTTCCTAAAATAAGCATTATTGTGCATTAGGGCTGGGGAAAAAAAGATTCACGCATTGTAATGCTTTCGCAAGGGGAAAAAAAGGATTTTAAATTTATAGTAATATAATTTGAAATAATAATGCTGTTTATGGAAAAAGCATGAGCGGTATTATCAGAGGCGTTGTATTTTTGTCTGAGCAGGTGGTTGTGAATAATCGTGATTCGCTTTTATTCAGGTATGCAAACTTTTCACAAAACCAGACGAAAATTTGCATCAACCTGAAAAGTTTTAGCACGAATTTCCATCAGTGATTCATGTCACATTTAAATTGCAGTATTCTGAGAACATAACTTTTCGAATTCACATTGCACATTTTCATCTATTGTGCAGCCTCCATGGACTTCCAAAAAGGCTGAAGCGAAGCACTAGGTCTTTTGTTATATTTCCAAAATATGTGCAGCTTTATGCCATTGCTTAGAGGACTGTTTGGTCAAGTCAAGTCGTTATTTCTACAGCACTTTATACAATACAGATTGTGTCAAAGCAGCTTCTCAGAGATAAACAGGAAAATAGCAGAATCAATTATGGAAACTTGACCATAGAGAAAACGCATTGTTTGTAATCACATTGATTCCCTGAATCAAAATCAGATTGTGAAGATTTCCAGCGTTACTATACTTGAATGACCTCTGCTGTGTGTGTGGAGAAGAAGTGGGGATGAATAAGTATTGAATGTATTTCAGTCTTTTGAGTTTCAGCTGAAGTCTCTCTTGAAGTTTTCTCTGACTTTGCCTGGTCTGTATTGTTAAGACATCTGTTGTCATTCTGATTGTCCTCTCTGCACAGCTTTGACTTTCTACCCATCTCTCTGTCCGTTTCTCAGACACCACAGCGATGTCCCCCTCTTTAGGAGTAGACCATGCTGTGATTGGTGGAGTAGTTGCTGTCATTGTCTTCATCATGCTCTGTCTCCTCATCGTCCTCGGCAGATACCTCATCAGACACAAAGGTACCACACTCACACACGACCCTAATCAGACACAAAGAAATCCCCCGCTCCCTTTCATACACACGCACAGACCTAATCAGACACAAAGAGATCTCACATCCACACACACACCTGGGGCGTCTGGAGGGCTTCTAACCTTCCGGGACTGTGTTCAAATTCCTGACAGAGGGTCTGGCAGCATTCTGCCCCATCAGCAGCTTTCTTTAAAAAATGATTTTTTATGGATTTTGTCTTGAATTTAAGCGTCAACAAACATTCTAGACGCTTGACTCAAATCTCATTGTTGACTGGGACATTATACTTGTAAATGAACCATGTGTCTCACTGCAACAGTGCACCTAGGAAAAAAAACACAAGAAAAATGGGCTGGGGAAAAAATGAAATGAAAATGCTGAGTTTATGAACACAGGGTGAAAGAACTAAATATAGGCACATACTATGTTGCATTGCGTAAATGCTTATCTAGTGCTCTGTATAAACATAAGATCAGTATCTAATAGTAATTATTATTATTATTATTTAATTTTTTTCATATTCTACACTATTCATTTTCTTGCATTTTGAATTGTGTTTGCTACTGTATTTTTAAATTATCTATAAGCTAATGAACTTTTATATCTGGCTGTGTGGGTGGTAATATGTTAATGTTCTGATGTAGTGTTGAAAGGTCATTTTAAAATTAACATGTTTTATTATTGTGTTACCACTAGTAAAACCTAAGTTGCATCATTATGTTTTATGGAAAGTACCAATTACTGTAGGTACTTGTGCATTTGAAAGTGTGTAAGTCTCTTACCCAGAAATGTAATAACACAGGAATCACGGTCACAGGAAAAATATTGCATGCTCTAATGTAACAGCATTGACAAAATGTTGCAATTTCTGTTTATTCTTTTACCCAGCCTACAAAAACATTTATTTTCATTATAACAAAGTTGAATGCTTTAATCATATTTGTATAAATACTGTATACATTACTTGTATGTCACACCTTAATTCAGGTACTGGTAATTCTGTCACTATAACATACAGAATAAGCAGTTTTTATAGTTTAGTGGACTAGGGGGACTGGGGAAGGAGTTCTGAAATCTTGATGTCTGCATAGTACATCAGTTTCTTTTATTTCAGAAATGCCAGAGTAATTCTGTCCCATTTTATGGGCCCTTAAAAACAGCTATTTTGCAGAGTGCAAGCAGCAATTGACAAAGACTGACAGGCTGTATCACATCACAGAGGGACACTGTAAACAGATCATCACAGCTGTGCTACAGCTTTCCCTCTGTATCTATCTGTGACTTACAGTGTACAGCTCAAGAAAAGCTGTCAGATACGATACATCTGGGGAAAACAGCCTGGTTTCAATGCCAGGGAAAAAATGCTGCACAAGAATTTAATGCAGCTGTGCACTGAAAGATCATACTGTATGTACTCTTTGTAAACACAGTCGGTTAGGTCTAGTGAAAAAGGTGAGAAAAAAAATCAGGAATGTGAAAATACTAGATCTTGATGTGTAGATGCTGCCTAATATATTATTTTGTTAAAGCCAGTTCATCCAAAATGTAATTCTCGTATTGTTCCAAGTGTGTATGAATTCCTTTCTTCTGCTAAACAGAAAAGAAGATATTTTGAAGAATGTTGGTAACAGTTGCTGGTAGTCATTGCCTTCCATAGTGTTTGTTTTGAGTTCTGTGGATGTCAGTGGCTTCCAGCAATTTTATGCTTCAAACATTCTTTAAAGTATCTTCCTTTGTCTTCAACAGAAGAAAGAAGCTCACACAATTTGCAACAACTTGAGGGAGAGTAAATGATGACAAAATTTTCATTTTTGGGTGAACGATACCTTTAAAGTTAATTAAGCTGATATATTGACAGAAAAGAGAGAAAAAGAAAACTTTTAGTTAGAAGCAGTTTATTTATTTTATTTATTTATTTATTATTTTTTAAAATTCTCATGTATAGAAACCTGTTTGGTCAGTGTATAAAAAATGAAAAAGGTTATTACGACTTTTTATCTCAGAATTCTGACCTTTTTTTTTTTAGAATTGCAAATTTATAAACTCGCAATTGTGAGTTAAAAAGGGGAAAACTGAAAACTTTTGAGGGAAAAAACTGATGTGTTCTCAGAATTGCGACTATATTTGTCAATTCTAACTTTACAATTTGCAATGGTGAATTTATATCAGGCGATTCTGACTTTATATCTAGCAATTGTGAGTTTATTTATCAGAATTTCACGGTTTTATCACATTCTGACTTTACAACTTGCAATTGCGAATTTATACCTCACAATTCTGAGAAAAAAAGTCTGAATTGTGAGATGCAAGCAAAAAAAAATGATTTGTGAGATAAATTCTCAATTACCTTTTTTATTTTTTATTCAGTGGCGTAAACAGGCTTCTATAAGTATCCCCAATAAGGCTACATTTATTTGATGAAAAATAAAATATTGTGAAAAACTATCGTATAATAATATTATTCATATAAACAAACTGTTTTCTAATTTAATATCTTGTCATTTATTCCTTTGATGGCAAAGCTGAATTTTCAGCAGCCATTACTCCCAATCTTCATCATTAAAATATAAAAATTATGTAATAATAAAAGTAAAAATAATGTGCATTAATATAACAAAAACTAATAACAAATTACTGAAGATATACAATTAATGATGATTATGATATACGAAAGCAGCTGTGGTTTCACTCTCTCTGTTTCTCTCTCGCTCTCAGGAACATACCTGACTCATGAAGCGAAAGGTTCCGATGATGCTCCTGATGCAGACACGGCCATCATTAACGCTGAGGGTGGCCACTCTGGGGTGGATGACAAGAAAGAGTACTTCATCTAGAGATCCATCCCTCCGCTCCCTCTTCCTTCACACGCTTCAGTTCACTCAGCCTGACGGGGAAAAACGGGGATGGCAGAGAGAGAGGAAATACATGAGGAAAAAAAAACAAAACAAGTGTTGACCTGTTCGAACTGAAGGACCTCAAATAAGCTTCGACACACAGGACAGGGAAGTGAGAGTTACGCACTGGCGCGTGGGCTCATTTACACACACACATACACTGTTTCTCCATTAACATAACGACACACATGATGAGACAAACAATAAAAAGAGGCAATATGACAGTGACCACACTTTCCTCGTCTCCCATGATTCCTTTCAAACGGTCCAGATGTACTCTGGCACATGTTGCACAGTGATATGTGCATGCATGAACTTTCAGGACACACGGTTTGCTCTCAAAACCATCGAAAGACATAGACTCATAACAGGCACGCATGCAAACACACACCGAACATAAAGTGTCTTAAATTCTTAAAACTGAATTTAAACCATGCAACCTTGCAATATCACTGACAGATACAAACACACACACTCATATACATCACCTCAGTGTTACACACACACACAGAATAACCAGGCAAAAACAGCAACCATTATGTGGGACCCCCGATATAAATTTATAAATGCATATATATATATGATTATATAGCATCATTTTTACTCAGTGTGCTGTAAATATATCCTCCATCTCTCTCTATCTCTCTCTCTAACCTCACTGTCTGATATTGCAGTATATACTCTGAGCCTGCCTGGTTTTCTTACATGCGTGGAAATGCAGAGTTGATTAAAAAAAAAAAATATCTGGACTATAGAAAAAAACATGGTGTTATGAAAAACTTCAGTAATATTTGTATGAATTACGTTCTCTTTGAGTTTGATTTCTGGTGTTAACGGTGCAACAGTCTAGTGTCATTTCATCAACCTGGGAAGATTATTATTATTACTATTATTATTATTATTATTATTATGAGGTCCTTAATCTAAATGCATTACATTGTGCACTGATGTGTCATTGTATCAAGCGATATCAGTGATTCGCTCACTCACGCCACCTTCAGGAATGAATCTTCTCTGTTCTTCAGTGGCGGGACTCTCAGAAAAAGCAGGGTAACACAAACTACTGCTCTCTTTCTCTCACTAATCATGTTCTCACTTTCTTCCACACCTCTTTCTGGTCTGTTTTTCTCTTTCTCTTACAGTCATAAAGCTAGATTATTTCTAGACTTACACCATCATCGTAACCACAGACCGTGGTGACATTTGAAGGGAGTTTGGGGGTTTGGTTGGTTGCATCATGCAATAAACTGAGGCGCTTCTATTTAATAAATTGACTAAATCTGGCTTATTAAAGGTGATGTGTGTAATTTTTAGGATGCTAAAATCCTTAATGTGAATAGACTGTAAATAAGCATTTATAGATTGATTGATCAAAACACTGCTCTGTTTTTTGAGCATCCCAACCTCCTAACATGTATCCTTGTCTCAGCCAGTGGCATGCAGTCTGATTCAGTTTGTTGGCTCAGAAATTACACACTTTACTTTTAATGTGTTGTGCTTAAATTTATTCAGGAATACTGCTTCGCCATGTATCCAGCTGATTTTTTCCCAATGCATTGCAGATCTGGTAACCAATATGCTTGCCATTTCTATATCACTTATTCCTTTTAGCTACTTAGAGGAGAGGGTTAGAACTGTTATAGTGCTCATGCAAGTAATGCATGTTTGAATCTGGCTTGTGACATTTTTCAGTTGTATTACCCTTCTCCAATTCATCTTTATATGGGCAAAAATTAAACATCTGAAGATTTGTTCTCTGAACTTGCGAAACTTGAAAAAAAAGGAGGTGGGTGTGCTTATTTATTGGAAAATTGAGATAAAGTGTTAAACTAAAAATTAAACATTGCAATTCTGAATAAACCATGCGTTTTAAATTTTCAGTTTAATTTATTTAAACTTTATTTGTCTACCGCTTTTCACAGCAGAACTTGTTTCAAAGCAGATTTGCAAGAAATGCACGTTTCAATGATACAATGTCGTTTGGCCCCAATAAAAGGGACTCTTAAATCACATCTGCCAAGTATATGGAAGTTTAGGCAGTGTTTTTGTTCACGTGGGATGACAGGGTCATTCATTTAATGCGTATGTAGGTCACAACTAAGTGGCAACTGACCGATTACAACCAAAAGCCGTCCTCTACCTTCAGACTCCCTCCACATACCTCATTAATGTTAGTAGACAATGAGTTTGTGAGAAAAGCAGTTACAATCGACTGCCACAAGATGGCGACAATGCATTTCATTTCCCACTCACTTTCATTTCTCTCTCTCTCTTTCTCTGTCCTGTACAAGCAGTAGAACTTCCAGTTAGCTATCAATCAACTCAGTGCTTAATTTTAAATTATGTTTACTTTAAGTCAGCTGTAGATGTGCATACTGTTGTTTGTAATTTTATGTTCCTTTTTTTATCATTTTTATGATGACTAAATGTCTTAGATTGAAAGGTTTAGATTATAGTTTCCATGACTTTTGTTTTGTTTGATAATCTGTCATTTTTTATGATTTGATGTGATTAGTGTTGCCTTGAACAGTCTACACACTCAGCTGAACACAGACACCGGCACACATTTATTGTGTGTGTCTGTGTTTACATGCGTGAAAGATTTTCACACCGGCCCACCAAACAGATGCAGGAAACACTAAAAGTATTATTTTACATTCTGTTAATGGAGTTATGTTAGATTCTTTTTTTTTTTTTATGATAAGTCTTCCTTTTGAATAAATATTCATATCATGTGGAGCTATTCTGTCATGTATGTTGATTTGTATTATGGCCGATGATGTCATCTGAACGGGACTGAACTCTGAGATCATCATCATTGTGGGTTCTGTTTGTTTGATGGTCTGATTAGACAGTATTTGCTTTTTGTTACAAAAAGAGATCCCTTGTTAACTTCAAAATAAATATACATTTGGGGTAACCTAATTTCAGTGGTTATTATTGTCATCATAATTATTGAAATGTTTTAATCCTAAAGAATCCTTAGAATGTTATTTAAAAATAATATTTACACAAAAAGTGAAAATGCAGTTATGAATTCCACCTAGTCTGACCCTACTTTTATTAAAAATAAATTCTAAATTTACAAGCATA
>JAUMHE010000043.1:16720782-16733746 GCA_032359235.1 Enteromius mattozi | reverse complement strand
CACACACAAATACTTTTTTAAAAAAATACATAATATACACATGGAATATATTTCTAATACTACTTTTATCGGCATACATTTAAAACTCTTGACTTTAAAAAACTTGCATATTTTCACTGTTACAGGAATATGGGGCATGTTGTCACATGCTGTTTACTGCTAATAATTTGAGAATACTCAAGATATTAAATGTAGCCTATCCTAAATACATCTATAGCTTATTCGCCTGTAGTAAAAATTAAAAATGTAACTATAAAAGATTATGAAATTATGAAAAACAATTCACGAAACAAAAACTAGTAAATGCATTAGAAAAAAAAACAGTCTAGGTGTGGCCATAACACAGGCTAAAAGACACACGTGTGTGCATGCACACAGACCCCAACCTGCCATAGTGGGGGGAAAAAAATGTTGTGAAAGCAGTTTTAACCTTCAGAACCTTTTAGTAAAATCTACTTCCAGAATACGATGGTTTTACTATAGGCTATTACCTTACCCCATTGCTTTTCAAAAATATGGTATTTGTCATTTTAAATAAGAGTGTAAAAAAATAATAATACAAATTATGACACATGTGAACCAAATTAACATGCTAGAGAAATCAGTCACTTGCAGTTGGAGGACTGTAGCCCTTGTGACAACCTGCCCCTGTGACAACTAACCCCGGTCTTCCCTATACATGTATGATAACAGGGATGTCAGTTCTCAACTGCTTGTTATTTGAATAATCATGGTCATCTGATTGAGCAACCGGCAGATTTTAAAAGGTGAAGATATGAAATCTTATATCCGCATGTGTGTATATGATCTGCCGAGCTGTGACATTGAACAGCGTGTAAGGACGAGAGAGAGAGAGAGAGAGAGAGAGAGAGAGCTCCATCGGCGCAGTACCGAGCGATTCCTCCGGTGATCTCAGAGCGCTGCGTCTCTCCTCAACAATCAAAAACTGAGATTTGCTGGAAGAAAGAGATTTTCCTGCGCGCATCTCGCCCGCTTCTGCTGAGGAGAAGAGAATCACGCGCTGAATGAATGAACGCAGACCGAATGACATTAGCAGCACCGGTTCGCGGGGTTTCTCAGTCCAGCGTGAAGAAGATGAATTGATGGTGTGTTTTCTGAGTGACAGAGGCGCAGACGGGCTTCAGCATGACTTGCCTCTGGATTTTAACTTTGGCCATCAGTGTTCACAGAGGTAAGACACGAGCCGCCTTCACAAGGAGCCAAATGACTGTCTGTCTCTCTGTCACAGCGGAAGGTGTTTTAACTTTGTTACTATAGTAACGCTATAGGTTAAATAGCGCTTTGTTGTATGATCTCGTGTCATGGTTTTTAAATAGTAGGTAGGTTTTGGACAGTATCACCCTCGAGTGACCTTATACGCGTGTGTTAATTATTTTAAATGCTGATTTATTTATTATTATTATTTTTATTTTTTTTAGAGGGCAGTCTCAATTTTATAGTCTCATTATATTTCCTTTTTATGGCTGTTATTAATGGCAGCTTGCAGGATTATGTTCGCACCTCCGATCCGCCACCGTGCACCTTGCGCTTTGTAGTTCAGGGTCTCGTGCCTCCCGTCTTGCTCGCGTGCGCGTGACGGTGCAGTGGAAAACCGTTATCCGCGGGACGCATCACCGGTGTGAAGAAACCACGGCTATAGATGAGGTCCGCGGACGAACGTGACTGTAGTGTAAAGTGCAACAGTGAATGTGAAGTAAAGTGAATATGAATGGGCTCCGCTTTGCCGCCAAGAATTATTGGAGAAAAAAAACGTGTTGCTGTATAATTGTGTGTGTGTGTGTGTGTGTGTGTGTGCATATATATAGCCTACACACACGTTACAGTTGGCCGATTTTATATCTATAGGCCTTATGTATATGAAGAGTTCATTAATATAACTAAGCAGGTGTTTTTATTGTGAATTCCAATTAATCTCAATCCAACTGCAGTTGGGTTATTTTGAGAAAAAAAAAGAAAAAAAAGTGACAACTAGCTAACTAACACAATAAAACACCATAAAACATCATATCATAATAAAAAAAAATAAACAGAGGCATATATATATATATATAGCCTATTTATGAATTGGTTTAAACTGTAACTTATTAATGTATATATGGTGAAAATAATCTTATGTTTTAATATACATGCATTTAAATACTTAAGAAGTTATAATATGTTATTAGGCTAAGTGGAAAATGTTAATTGCTTTATGGAGAAAGGGGCATTCCCAAAATTCCCTTCAGGAACACTTTTCTAATAGCCTAATTAAGTAATAAATTAAGTTTAAAAAATGCTCTTTATATTATATTATCTATAGCATTTCTGTGCTGTTTTTTATATTCTGTTGGCGTTTTGTCTTTTGCTCTATGTATTTCACAATTTATGACATATGCTGGCCAATTTTGAAAAACATGAAGTTATCATGTTACCTTCCATTACCTTACTATCAGAAGAACATATACAATTTGAAGGGAAACTAGATTAATTTTGAAATCGCTGTTAGATCACTGGGGTCCCCGGGGCCCAAATACAAAGACAGCAAATTCAGTCTCAACAGAACATTAGAGATAATAATAACACAGCCATTTTGTGCTTCTTACTTCAACCGGTGAGTCTGCAAATATCTGTGGATGTGTAGGTGAAGATCAGAGAGTGCGTTCTCTCAGATCTGATACTTGTTAGCAGATTTTCATGTGAAGATGGTTGTATAGAGAGAGAGAGAGAGAGAGGTGATGAAAGAAAGAGATTGAGGGAGGTGAGACCTGTTTGCAGGAAGTGTCAGCAACTTTCTCTGAAGGAGGGATTCAGAGAAGAGAAAGAGAGAGGGAGAGTGATGGATTGATTGAGGGTGAGAGCACCGAGTGACACAGACATGTTGTGATGGAGGGATAGCATGATGGAGAGATAAGGAGACAGGCCCGGCTCAATCTCTCAAGGAAAGGAATGCAAAGGGAGGGAAAGAAAAGACTGAGGGAGGACAGACGAGAAAATGATGTTATTTTTTAATTAGTCTGCAGTATTATGTGTTTAACATTCCTGGTGTGATCCAGAGAGCCCTTGTGTGAACGTACCGTGACCACATGACCACACTGTACAGAAGAAAAACGCTGACCTTTTTACATCTTTGACATTATTTGTTGTTTCTGATGTGCTGTGATGTGAAAACATTTGGTCTTATTCAAGAAACAGCAGAATGAACTTTCTAGATCGTTCATGAATCCATTTTTACATAAACTGTCCCTTTGAACTGATTGGAACAAATTTATATAAAATCATAATCACAAATCATATAAATGATGTTACAATTTACCTACACACACACACACACATAACTGTATCTATTCACTAATTAAAAATAGCAGAATCAGAGTTTATTTGGGTCATTCAGATTTTTTATTATTATTTTTAATTTCAAAATACATATTATTTCAAAGCAGCTTTGAATAAATTTATATCGCAACATCTTCAAGTTCCTTTTAGCACATTAACAATTTGCATTTTACAATGATACAAGCAATCAAACATTAAGATATGCTATGTATGTGGATAAATTTGCTAAATTTACTTGAATGTACTGTACAGTATGTGGATACATTTCCAACAATAATACGTATCCAGCATATCCAGTATAAATAAGTATGTTACTAAGGTTTATTAGTAGCCCTTTATTTGTTCCTTTTTCTTTTTATGAAGCATCTAAAGGCCATCAGGGGGTGGATCTACACCTGTAATGAACTTCAGTCGAGTTTCACCTTCATTTCATCCTTTATTACTTCCACATATTATCCAAATTGCCTTGAAACATGCAGTGTTGTGCAGCAGTGCTTGTGTTTGTGGAAAGTGTGTGATTTGCATATTTGACAAACACAATCAGAGCGGGTAGATTTCTGTCACTCAACTCCATCATACAGAGAGAACGTAAAAGAGATGCAGTTAAAAATCTGAGGAGTCTGATCGTGAGAGAAAGACAAAAAGCCTACCAACACATTGTTTCCTTCAGCTTAATGTTATACTTTTAAGTATTTTTTTAGGAGACGATGAATACAGTGTCGTGGAAGAAAAACATTTGAAATCATCAAGCAGCATGCAGTAGTGATGCCCATTACCCAGTGTGCTTTGCAGCTGAATTATAACTACATGAAAAGCAAAAACAAGTTTGGGGGGATTATTAGTTAACATAAAAATGAAAATTCTGTCATCATTTACTCACCCTCAAGCTTGAAACCTGTAGGATTTTCTTTCTTATGCTGAACACAAAATAATATATTGTGAAGAATATGGGTAGGGCCCAGCATCTGTTTGGTTCCCCACATTCTTTATTTATTTTTATTTCTTTATTTATTTTTTCAATTGGGCGATCTATCCCTTTGGAATTATTTAGGAGTAATAACATGATATCACACTAATAATTGCAGTATTCTGCTGTTATTTCATTTAATTTATTATTTAATTTCCCCGAATCTGATAGAAAAAAATCAAATTAAATACTAAACACAAAATCCTTATTTTTTATTAAATTATTTTTAGTTCGATTTCATTTAGTTTATCTTGATGTACTTAACAAAAAATATAAATAATACAAATTAATGAAAATTATATACACATTTGTAATATAATAATAATCATCATCATCATATCATAATGACCATAATAATAATAAATGACCAAAAAAAAATACACAATTAAAAGAAAACAGAAATTATAAAAATAAAAGCTAATTCAAAATCTTAATAAAAGCTAATAAAATATCTTATTGGTACTAAAATAACACTTACTTGTACGCACTTGTATAAATGTTTTAAATGTTTGATGCCTGATTTTACAACTCTATTTCAGAGAATAAAGTTTGATTTACATTTATAAGTTTACCAAGCAGATTGTAGTTTTCTCATTCATAGACCAGCGGCATTCCAGTCTAACAGCATCTAGAAGACAAATCTACAATAACGTTTCCCTGCTCTTTATAATAAGGCAGTAGATGAATATTTATTTTGGATGACTCCAATGTGAGACAGCAAGAGAAACATTGATGCATTGCAGTTGATATTTTTAGCTACGCAAGTCTGTTTAATTACTTGGGAAACTAGTGAGCATTACATTTAGTTGGCAGGTGGACCAAACGGCATTAGCAGTGTTTTCTTGTAACAACTGATGGAATGTCGTTTCCAAATGCCTGGATTTCTATTTATAAAGAGCCGATAGCTTTGCATAGTATATTATTGTTAGTGCACCATGTTGCTCGCCACACTTGCAATAGTTGTTTATATATAGTCATTTGTGCCTGGACTGGTATAAACATGCATGTGTTTAATCCAGAAGCAGACAGTCATTAATTTCAGTGCAGAGATGATCATCAGGAAACATCTCATTTATATGAGAAGCCGATGCTTGTGTAGAAGAAATATCAGTCCCAGATCTGTCTGGGCTAGAGCTCTCTCCAGTGGGTTACTGGTAGGCAGCAGTAATTTTGTTAGATGAATAACTGGGGCACAGGTGTGAAGACATACGTGCACGTTTGGACAAGAATGAGACTTTGTGGATACAGGAGGAGACCGTGAATACAGGTGTATATGCAAAGGCACACATGTGCACACATTTGAACCTATTTTTAAACTGTAACCATGAGAATATCTTGTAATGGTATTATTCTAAGAGTTTTTGTAAAGCACACAAAACAGATGTACATTGATAGCTTGAAACAATCTTATATGCAAAAGACTAGGGCAAGTTGTCACTGGTAACTATAAGGTTTTGTGTCACAACTACAATTAAACAAATTTTCTTTAGTACTGGTTTTGTATGGGTTTTTTTATTTTATTTTTTTGCTGTTTCATAATGTTAATGTGTCTGATTTTACTAAATCTACAGCCATGAAAATGGTCACTTAAAATAAATGTTAACTGAAAAAAAAAAAAAAAGAGTAACATGTTACAATAAGGTTCTGTTTGTTAGCATTAGTTAACTATATTGGTTAACATGAACTAACAATCAAAAAGGTAGCACTTTACTTAAAGCCTTTATGTATAATATATTGTAAAGGGTTATTAAAGGGTACAGTATATTACTTTGTAATTAGTCATGGTGTGCAAGGTAAAGCATTATACTGTGTCTTGTGGTAAATTATTATAAACAAATTTAAAATGCATAGTTTAACAATGAATTGATAATGTATTAAGTCTGGTTTCTGGTTACAATTATTCATGAGATTGTACAATGCATTATAAAGTGCATTACAAGGCATAATTAATGCATTAAAACTGCTTTTATAATGCATTATATATAAAGGCTTTACTGTAAAGTATTAAAAAAAACTGGACTTAATGGACCTAAGCTAACATGAACTAACAATTAGGTGAGCCTGATTTCACCAAGTACAAGATATTCCGTGATTAACATTCTTGTTCATCCTGGAACAACATTCCAATCAACCAATCAGATTTGAGAGATATTTTTTCTGGAAATATCCATTTTAGGCTTATGATCACAGTTAGGTGCTTCTACACCCTTGTTAATCAGACATTATTTCCCACTGATTTTAGGAATGCATTTTGGGTAGGGTTACGTTTAGGGGTAGGGATTGGGATAAGTCTATATTTTTGGACAATAATGTTCCAGGATTATGTCTCACTTAGTTATTTTTTGTTAATAACTAACAACTACCCCCCCCCCTAAAAACTTATTTTTAGTTCAGCTTTATTTTTATTTCAGCTATACAGCGTTATTTCTCATTTTCATTTAAAATAACTAAACCGCAAATTAAAACTTGACATTTAATAAAAGAATAATAAAATAATTAAACTAATAAAAATTACAAAAACACACAACAAAACTGCTGAAATTACTTTAACTAAAATGAAACACTAAATTTTAGGACTAATGCCATATATTTATATATAATATACAATAGTATCACACTGATGCTAAAATAAAACAGGCATAATTTTTGTAGACCAAGATTATGTATTGCAATATTCCATATTTTTTGTTTCACAATTGCTTAACAGTTAAAAACAAACAAACAAACAAAAGTAAAATACCACATGCATTTTAAATACAAATATATATTTGGTGGCTTTATCTAATATTTTCTTTTTTATTATTTATTTTTAATAAATAGCAGGTTCCCATTGACAACACAAAAGTTGCATGTGTTTTTTTGTTTTGTTTTTTGTTTTTTGTATTTTCTTAATTAAGTCAAAAAGGTGAGAATTTTAAAACCATATTTATTTAAGAAATAAAAAATTCACTACTTGCCCTGGTTTCCCATATATATATATATATATATATATATATATATACGTATGAGCCCGAAACTGATGCAACATAGATTCTGAATTGCACTCCAACAGCATGTGCTCTCAGTGCCCAAAGTCCCAACACTGGCCTTTAACAGCTAATTGGCCTTAATTAATATAACAGATGTGCATGAACTTGAACTTGAATGGAAACTATTTTTGCACTAGATCTGGAATCTACATTCATTGGTTTGACTGAATACTCATTGTAGTATTGTTTGTGATGATATCATTAGTGATGCTTTGTTGTTAGCATATGTGAATGTATTTGTGTGAGAGTGTTGCAGTTATCACTGAGGAGGAGAACGTGAGGCATGAAGGGGGAAATATTTTTTTTGCGCTGTCTCTTTTTTAAATAAATCTGTTACTATAGCAACCCTGGAAGCAGAGGCAGAGAGGGAGGGAGATGGGGTGAAGTGGGGGAGTGCGAGAGACCTGGTAACCATAGCAACTCACAAAGAGACTGGCAGAAACTTACAGAAATATATGAGACGTTATAGGTTGGGAGGGAGAGGAAGAGAAAAAAGAGAGCAAACGAGGTGAGAACCATCTCAGGGAGGGACAAGAGCTAAGTGGACGGAACAAAATACCTCAGCCAATCAGAAGCTGACCTTCGTCACCATCGCCCAATCAGATGGCTGCTAGAACACAAAGCACCTTTCATGCACAAGACTGCGGACCGTAGTAAAACATGACATACGGAGAATGAATGTGTGTTGGATGTTGCAGAAACAGCAATGCTCACCAAAAATGAATGAATAAATGAGTACGCGCATGCATCAACATATTAAAAGCATTTGATTTTTATACATAAAGCAATAAGAGGACAAGTATATGAAATCTATGTTGATTCTCAGGTAAAAAAATAATGGTAACACTTTACTAAAGCATTATAAAAGAAGTTTTTATGCTTTGTGATGCATCTAATAATGCATTGTACAATCTCATGAATAATTGTTAATACATTATAACATAGTTAACATTATAGCACAGTTAATACATTATAACACTTATCTATTCACTGTTACACTACGTATTTTAAATTTGGTTATAATTATTTATGATAAGATCTAATGTATTACAACGCAGATTATGAATAATTGTAATGCATTATTTAGTGGCCCTTTATAATGTATTAAACATAAATGCTTTAAGTAAAGTATTACTAAAATAATATTTATACTATGAATTTAACAGC
The DNA here is from genome assembly GCA_032359235.1 of Enteromius mattozi. Taxonomy (NCBI): domain Eukaryota; kingdom Metazoa; phylum Chordata; class Actinopteri; order Cypriniformes; family Cyprinidae; genus Enteromius; species Enteromius mattozi. The sequence continues at coordinate 16,725,250 of JAUMHE010000043.1, read as the reverse complement.
AGGTGAGTGTTTGACAAAGCACCAGGTTTTCCATCTAGTGCAGTTTTTTTAGTATGACTTCTCGCCTCAAGGTGATCTTTGACATGGTTTCATGCATTTGACATTTGACATCGACATGTTTAAATGGAACCTGGCAATGCGGTTTCCCCTAAAAACAAGCTAAAATCCTAAGTTTAATAGTAAACATGTGCTTGCTTTGTTCTGGTTCTGCACATTCTTTATAATATAAAAAAACTGAGCTTTTTACTAATGTCATCATACTCATCATACTGTACATACATACATAATCATAAAAAAACAACCTAAACCCCCCAGTATATTCAGTTTTATATTGTTACTTAAAAAAATTCCTTTCTTTCTTTGTTATTTGGAGTAGATTAGCTGCAAATTGACCTTTCCATACAACACTGACATTCTAGAATTTGAAAAAGGGAAAAAACCTTTTATACAATGTGTGATGCGCAAATCTGTAGTGGAGATTCTTTACATTTAAAGGCACAGTTCACCCAAAAATGAACATTCTGTCATTAATAGGCCTACTATAGGGCCTTCAATAATCTTCAAAACCCAAATTAAGATCTTTTTGATAAAATTAAGAGAGATTTCTCTTCATTGACAGCAATGCAGCTGACACGTTCAAGACCCAAAAGGCAGTAAGGACATCATTAAAACAGTCCAGTGACATCAAGCTATGACAATATTACAAAGAAAACCAAAATAATGCCTTTATTCAAAAATTCTTCTCCTCCACGTCACTGTCTGCCACCGTAAATGAGAGTACCATGATGCATATTTGTGTAATTTGTGTTCTGAAGATAAACAAAGGTTTTACAGATTTAAAAGGATATTAGGTTGAGTAATTAATTAACTAAAACTTTAATGCTCAAGCTGGTTTTATTGTAATATTTTAATATTCATTTCAATATTTCATATCTTAAAGAGTTGTCTCTAACTGTGTAGCTGGGTACATTAACAACTTTTAGTCCCAGTTATTTTATTCAGGCATAGTTTATATATTTATATCTATATTTTTTTATATAGTTCTATATATTTTCTAAAATGTCATTATCGAATGGCATATGGTCTGTTGGATAGTTAGTTGTCTAAAGTGATTTGCAGTACATGTAACCCTCCCACAGCAGCTCGGGGTTATGTTTGTAGCTCAAGGGCAGAAAAGATAGAGTCGGATTAATCACAGTGTTTGGGTCATCTCTATTTGTAACTGAACTTGCAACCTCTAGGGCAGCGGTCCAGATCCTTTGGCATTAGGCTGAAGGATTCCCAGAATGCTTCAAATGACAGTGAAGGATTACACGGCCCAAACTTTAACTTGTAAAATCAGTACATTGTTCTCACAACAGCTCTGGCAATCATGGGAAGCCGAGAATTTTGTGCTTACAAAGTCAACAGCTGGTTTTGAGAGTATCGCATGTAGTTCTTCTTCTGACTTACTGGTTGTTAATACACTTACATTTATATCCAAAGCAAATTATATTGTATTTGAGGTACTGTATACATTTTGTCAGTTTAGGCCTTCCCTGGGGATTGAACCCATTTCCATTGAACCTCCTGTACAGTTTGAGCTACAGGAACACTAACGAGTCAAGATATCCTAACTTAAAACACTACTGACTATATTTTCCAGTGCTATGACAGCATCCATCCATCTATTCTCTAAACCATTTATCATCTGCAGATGCGGATTTTTGTAGTAACAAGCCATTTTTTTTACGTCCCTGTATAAGTCTTACATACAGTATTTGTGTGTTTTGAGCTAAATAAATGTAACATTTATTTATTTATTTTATTTCATTCATTCACTGTATGTAAAGCTTAATAAAAGTATACATAATAGATGTATTGATTTATTATTTTCTTTTATTCTATCTATCTTTCTACATCTATCTATCTATCATTTTGATATTTTGGATTTATTTTCACATCTCTGCATAGATCTAGTTTATATAAAGGCTGCTTAATTACAACATTACAATATTTATTTATTTATGAGATTAACAAATAAAATAAATCATCTTTAATAATACATTTTAATAATAAATGCATATATTTATTTAATTACTTTATTTTGTTACATAAATGTATTTATTTTTTATTTATAAAATTTTAATAATATTATATTTTATATTTTTACATTTATATTCATATTCATGCAAATCACAATTGCTTTTGTACCTGAATATGCATGTTTATTATAAATCATACACACAATATTTTAGCAGAACGAGATTTAAAAAGCAGCTTTATTCCTTTAATTTTTCAGACATACACAAACATGCTTTGTCCCTCTGCAGTTTCTCAAGCTCACATGCAGCGCACACACATGCACACGCACTCAATCACTGCTCTTTTCTATGCGCACACATACACACATTAGATTTGCAAATGGAAGCAGCTCTGCTTGAATGAGTGGGTGCACTGGAGAGCTGAGAGGAAGGGAACGAGAGAAAGAGAGAGAGAAGATAACGAGAGATGTGGTTTCCCTCTTCCTTAATGTGTCTTTTGTGTTTTTACCCTGTCTGTCTCTCTCAGGATACCCTCCTCTTTAGTTACCATGGCGACGACATGCTTCCCCCCTTCTCTCTACCTTCCTACCTCGCTTTCACACTCACTCGTTTCTCTGTTACCATGGCAATGGTTCTCCCCATCATTATACCTGTTCATTCTTTCTTTGTATTTTCCGCTTCGTTCTGAGAGGTTGCATGTGTCTGTCATTGTGTTTGTCTGTTGCTGTACTTAAAGGCTGTCGGCTTGTCTCTCCGAATTCATTTGTTGATTCTCAATATCGCTGATTCTCTCTAAACAGCATCACTAAAGACAGTGTGCACAGGGTGGGCAGCAAGCAGCACGCATATAAAGAGATTTTTGGGGTAATTTTTGCAGACGACAGTTGTTGCTATGGCGACAGAACTTTAGGATTTGGATGGAAGCGGTAGAGGGAAGAATGTGGGAGAATGGATGGAAACAGCGCAAGAGATAACTGGATGTATGGAGAGAGAGAGAGAGAGAGAGGAGGGCGTGCTGGATTTTCGGGAGACGACCCTCTGCATGTTCTAGTTTTTCTGCGATGCACTGGCGAGCCGAATATGTCACACTGCTATACTGCAGCTGCTCTCTCAGATTTGTAGGGGGGAGGTGGAAAAGAAAACTACACTTGGATTTTATCCCCCCAAAAACTAAACAAGATTTTTATATATTGTAAGAAAATATACAGTAAGTGGTCATTGCCTGCACTGGATCAGTGTTGTAGGCTACAGTAGGTTACACTCTCAGAAAAAATGGTACAAAAGCTATCACTGATACCATTTCAAACAGTACTAATATGCACCAGGTACCAATATATACAATTTAAGTAAAACTAAGTACATTCAAGGTACTACTTTGTGCTATTTAGGGATAAAAGTATATTTTTTGAAAGTGAACTGAGCTTTTGTGCCATTGTTTCAATTATTTACTTTTTTTGGCACAGAGTGTACTTACTGGCCCATGAAAAGCCATAATGGGCGTTTGTGAGGGAACTACAAAGGGTTTGAGAGTTAATGGGCAACTAGTCATGAATTAAATCAAGATACACCTAATTTAAAACCCTGGGGGGAAATAAATTAAAATACAAAATCACAACACTGATTTATTCAAAAAGATTCAATATTTTATTTGTTTACCTGTTTTACATGTGATCATTAACCAGCATCAGAGAACTTTGAACATGCAAATTAGCTGTTACATTTTTTAAATATTAGGCTATATATAACTTAATATACATAAATCCCAGGGGTACTTCAAGTAAATATTTTAGGTCAAACGGGTTTGGAGTTTCAAGTTTGGAAATCGATGCTTTATGATATTACTATCTGGATTGGAACCCTTCTTATTTATAATTCCGTGCAAGCTTTATGATTTGTTTTATTGTCCACCAGGCAAAAATCATAAGTCTTCGAGTATAGTAGCACATAGCTCCTTATCAAGATGATTTGATCATTCATTTCCATAGAACAAATGGTGTTTATGGACCACTTCTTGCTTTTAACTAGTTGCTTATTATCATGCTTATTAATAGTGGCCATCTGGTGGTACATATAAAGCACATAATGTCTTATTCTGCATGACCATATTTTAGATCCCTTAATCCTACCCCATATTTAAACATAACAACTAATAAGTAAATAATTTGCAGCAAATTATGAGTTTGAGGCAAAATTCATAGTGAGAATTGGTCCCTGAAAATGTCCTGATAATTTACTCACCACCATGTCATCCCAGATGTCCATGTCTTTCATTCTTCAGTTTCAAAGAAACGTCTAGGTTACGAACGTAACCCACGTTCCCTGAAGGAGGGAACGAAGATGTTACATATGGGAACTCGCCACAGGGAACAATTGCCTTTGAGCTTTATACAAAAGGCCAATGAATATTGGCGTGCACTTGATTGCACTCAGGTGCACCTCATCAC
>JAUMHE010000043.1:16670340-16720682 GCA_032359235.1 Enteromius mattozi | reverse complement strand
GACCTTCGTAAAGACGCGGGGAGAGAGGGACAGGCCAAAGGGTAAGACCTTGTACTGATATGCTCGACCCTCGAAGGTAAACCGAAGAAGGGGTCTGTGTCAAGGCAAGATTGAGACATGAAAGTACGCATCCTTCAGGTCGATGGCTGCGAACCAATCCTGGCTCCAGATGCATGTTAGTATGTGCTTCGGAGAGAGCATTTTGAACGGCAGCTTCAGAAGGGACCGGTTCAAAGCTCGAAGATCCAGGATGAAGTAAGGACTGTAAAACCCTGACCTCATCTCGCTGGAGGGACAGACTCGATTGCGTCCTTCGCCAGTAGGACTGCAACCTCTGCACGCAGGACGGCAGCATCGCTGTCCGAGTGGACAGTGGTATAGCGAATGCCGCGGTACCTGGGTGGGCGCCTGGCGAACTGAATCGCATAGCCGAGGCGTACTGTCCGTATCAACCACTGCGAGGGGCTGGGAAGCGCTATCCAGGCTCCCATCCGGGTCGCTAGGGGAATCAAGGGAACGTTGACTGCCGTGCCAGCGGTGGGGCAGCCTGTAGGGGGACAGGGGCAGGAACTGACCCCAGAAAGCTGAATGTCCTGGGGAAGAGTCAGGCTGCATCGAGCAGCGCTTACCTGGATCCCGCGCTGGCGACACAGTGCTCTGGGTCAGCATCTGAGGAGACAAAGACGTTTGGGTCAGATGGGAACCTCTGGGCACTGGGCCCGGAGGTGTGAGAGTTTGCTCTTTCTGTGAAAATGTTAGTACCGCCGACCCGTAGGCCGAGGGCAGCTGAGTGCACAGAAGCTCCCAGCCCTCCTCCGGGAGTGGGGACGGAGATGTCATCGTCGCCTGAAGAAAAAACCTCATCACCTCCGGGTTGCCTGTCTCAGGAACACTTCGCAGCTCTGCGGGTGTTTCTGGCCAGTCCCTGAGTAGCAGGCGGCGCCCCTCGCCCCCGTGGCCAGCTCGACGACGGGCCGCCAGTCAGGCATCGTGTGCCCCGGTGGGGGTCGGAGCAGGTGGACTGGGTGCCGCTGGGGGGCGCCCTCGGCGACGAACAGGCGGAGGCGGAGCACTCGGGGACCGGCTGGCCCTCCGGGGCAGGATGTGAGACATCGCCTCGGTCTGCTTCTGGACTGCCGAGAACTCCTGGGCCAAGTCCTCGACAGTGACGCCGAAAAGGCCGACCTGGGAGATGGGGGAGTCGAGAAAGCGAGCTTTGTTGGCATCCGGCACCTGCGCCAGGTTCAGCCAAAGGTGTTGCTCCTGGACCACAGCGGTGGACATCACCTGGCCAAGGGCACACGCTGTGACCTTCTGGCCACGATCTGGTCAGCTCCTCATGCACCTCCGGGAAGAAAGGCACTGGGGGAGAACGGGGCTGGGCCGCGGTTCTGGCTCCCAGATACCAATCATCCAGCCACGAGGGGTCGGTTGAAGGAGCACGTGGCACCTCCAAACCGATTCCCTCAGCAGCACAGAGGAGCATAGCCGACAGTTTGGCGTCCGCCGCGGACGGAGCAGACACCGCAGCGTGGCGCCCTCCCGACGCGGTTGACGCTGCAGAAGACATCTCAATCTCTCGGGGCACCCTGAAGGACACGCTTGGCCCTGCTACAGGGGGAGCGGTCTCCTCCGGGAGAACCACGGGACTACGCGGTGCATCAGAAGTCCGCGGGGCTGTTACACCGGACGGAACATTCTGAACAGTCACCTGGAGTTCCGCCAAGCGCCTCGGCGCGGGAGCCTTGAACTTGCTACGGTCCAACGACTTCCCACAGGAAGGACGCGAGGCGAGCCATCTCACGAATAAGAGGCGAAACCCTTAACGTAGCCATGGTCATCCGCTCGCAATGAACGCATTGACCATCCAGGAAAGCCACCTCAGCGTGTTCTCGGCCCAGACACGTGAGGCAGCAATCGTGTCCGTCCGAAGAGGTGAGGAAACTTCTGCACCCAGAAGCGCACGGTCGGATCGACATTCCGAAGAACGCTTCACCAACCGCGAGAAATTGCTCTTTCCTCCTGGATTGCCCAGGGAAGACCTTTCGCGGCAACTCCGTGCACTCAGTAGGTCTTTGCTCACTGGAATGCAAAAAGCTGGCACAGCCGGCCTTGAAAAGGCCACCAACTCGCAGGATCCGCTGACAGCCGCCCAGTGCTCGCTGTCAGACGAGAGAGCAGATATTCACAGGAACTCTTTTCAGTAGATCTACCGCACTCCAACTTCAAATCGAAAGCCGAGGGGATCTCCAACTCAGAACGGCGAAGGCTCTGAAGCAAAAAGCTGCAGGTGCACTGCACTCGTGCCCTCTTATACTCACGTAGTGATGAGGTGCACCTGAGTGCAATCAAGTGCCAATATTTACTGGCCTTTTGTATAAAGCTCAAAGGCAATTGGTCTCTCTGGCGAGTTCCCATATTTAACGTCGAAGTGATTCGACTGAAAGGGTAACTGAGGTTTTTGAGGAAAACATTCCAGAATTTTTCTCCATATTTTTTACTGGAGCCAATAGGTTCAAACTGTAGTTTCAGTGCAGCTTCAAAGAGCTCTACACGATCCCAGCCAAGGAATAAATGTCTTGTCTAACAATATTCTAAAAATAATAATAATAATAAAAATAAAATGTTATACTTTGTAACCACAAATGCTCATCTTTGTACTAGCATGGCTTCACACATTACGCAGTCATATTGAAATGACTACTCTACTCTACCTTTTTGAATCAAAGTATACAGAAGAAGAAGATGCATGCATGACCTTTCCAACATATTACTAGTGCAAGACAAGCATTTGTACTTAAAAAAAATCCTCTTTTTTGTATTTGTTTTTTAAAAAAATGGTGATTATTTGGCTAGATAAGACCCTTATTTCTCGACTGGAAACATAAAAACACCTTTGAACCTTCAACCTTCAAGTCTTATTCAGTGTTTCTCTCAAAAACCTTAATTTATTTTTGAGTGAAGTACAGTAAGAAAGAAATGTTACATTATGGATGACATGGGGGTGAGTAAATTATCAGAAAATTTATACTGGAAGTGAAATAATTTTTTAAATTTCATATTTAATTCAATGTGTTACTTGCTGTTTCTTTGTAATTGTTCTTGCAATTTACGAGCAGTTTTCTGAGTGAAAATGGTTACTACACCTTTTTCAGTGCAGTATAAAAGATTTAAAATCTATTTTGAGCCTCAATTTCTGATGACATCCTCAGGGTTATGTTTCATTCTTGTTACTTATTCACCATCATACCTTAAGGTGACACGGCAAAGATTCTCTTTCATCTTGAAAAAAATCTGAGAATGTGAGATTTTTATAGGAGTAAAAAATGTGTGAGAGAAGCAGAGCCTTAATGAGAAAAGACATGACAGAAGAGAGCAAAAAGTATTAACTTTCTGTGTGTTTGTTGCACAGATGTGATTGATGCTAAAAGCCAACGTTTTTTTTTTATTTTTTATTTCTAATTAAGAGACAAAAACAGAAAAAAGAGGGGAGGAGAAAGAAGTAAGAGACATGAAGTGAGATGAAAATCTTTTGGAACTGATGAAGAGAAGGAAAGAAGAGAGACAGAGAGGAGGTAAAGGAAATGCCTCACATTCTTTTTAGTGAAGAAAAGAGAAAGTGTATGTGTGTGTGTGTGTGTGAGAGGGATGATCGGATGGAAAAAGGAAATGGACAGTTGGGAAGAGTGGGAGAAAGAGAGGAGCGATAAATAAAGGAAGAAAGTTCACATACCAGAAGGAAGGTTGAAAGTGGAAAATAGAAGCAGAGGAGCCATGCAGGAAAGAAAAAAAAAGGAAAGAAAATATGATAGACGGGGAGGCCTTATGTGTCCTGCACCCCATGGAGATGACCTTTGACCTTTCTAACAGCCTGTTGACAGAAAGAGGTCAGTGGGTAGAGGCCTCAAGAAACTAAACAAATGCACGTTATGACCACTATACAGGTAGTTACAGCACACTGTCTTTGTCTCTCTTCCTGCTCAGCACTCATTACACTCCTCACACTCGCTCATCTGCACTGCAACAGTTCAAAGTAGAGTAACAGCAGAATTTCATCATAATTTTGGTTTTTAAGCGACTGCTTCATTAGTGGTATGTACACACACATTGCTGTGAGGAGATGTAGATGTTTCAGCTGCTTTTCTCTGGGGTTAAATCTCTCACATCCGCTCCTCTGAGCATCAGTTTACTTGGGATTCCTGGGACGGGAGGGATGTGCAAAATGAAATATTAATGAAATGAAGGACGTTTGGCAAGTCTTTTACGCCGTCCTGTTTCTGTGCCACTGCTAATGTCGAGGGTCACCAGGTCCCCCTGAGGCCCTGCAGCACGCTGAGTGACATTTGAGTGGTTTTGCAGAATGTCCTGAAGCATGTTACCCCTGTACACAACATCTCCATTGTTTACAGAAGCACATATTGTGGTGTGTGTGTGTACACTTTTTGAGTACTGGGTGTTGTTATTTTTTTTTTTTTCATGAATACATATGTATGATTTACACACACATGAATGGGTCCCAATTTATATTAGGTGGCCTTATTAAATGAATCATTGTTTCTACATTGTACTTATATTTTTAAAATACCTATATGTTCCTATATTAAAAACAACATTACGAATTACTAAATAAAAAAGTTTAATTGCTACATTCAAATAAAGATTTTAAAATGCAGGCTAAGTGTCACTAATTAAACAATATGATATATTCAGGTAAAGGCTGGAATACACTACACATCGATTTTTAAAACACTAAGCATCATACTTACCGACTCTGTACTGTAAATAAGGAAAACTGGGTATTATACACAACCGAGGAGCATACACTACCAGGCTTTAAAGTTGTTCCGATCACAACAAACTGATGCAGAAACTTGCGCCTTGTTTCTAGGAGACGCACGACAAATGAAAACAAATATGTTCTAAAATCGGCTGAAAATATCAAACATGTTTGATATCCTCCAACTGGATGAGCTGTCAGCTTTAATCTGCAGACTGGATCTGACTTTCCTCAACTAGCGTCAACTTGTTCAGACTGTAAAATCGGGGGGAAATCGGAGCAAAAACTGCGTAGTGTATTCCAGGGTTAATTGTCAACATGTATGCTTCTCGTAAAAAAAAAAAGAAAAAAAAAAAGAAGTATATATATATATATATATATACATATAAAGCCTTTAAATTAACAGAGTAGAATAAATATGGCTAATAGTAATACATGCAAACGTAAAAGAAAACCAAACTGGACGCAAGAACAGCTGTTACTTGTTAATGAAAAGGATATGGAATGGACTTTGAGTTGGAATAACTTCCAAACCCTAAAAGTGATACCTTTTTAAAAGCTTATCATCAAATGTTTCTAAAATTTTTAGATTCTAAGACAGATTGTTGGCAACAGCCATTGTAGGATAGTTGTGAGATGGTCTTACTTTTAACTTAAGTGCCAATTTTTTGTAGAACACCATGTCATTTTTTTATATGCTGTAAAAGATGTGAGGGTCACTGTCCATTTAATGAATTTTACATGGAAAATACTTATTCTGTGTGAAGGGCCCCTAAATGATTCAATGAATGAATCATTTGAGGGATTGTTTCAAATGACTCAATTAAACAGTCACTTTTCGCCATCTACTGGCAAAGTGGACTTGCAGAAATGGTCGCTAACAAATGTGAGAAATCCCCAAAGTATAACTGAAGCCAAATATTAAATAATAACAAGGGTTGATCAGGATGTGTTAGAAATTTTTGAATTACATTAAAATTCTTCCAGTTCAGTAACAATAACAAAGAAAGATGTGTATGGTGGGAAGACAGAAAAAATGCAAAGGTGTAGAAATGTGTAGCCTGTGTTGTAGAGGGGAAAAAGTGTCCACCATCAACTCAGAGATGTGAAGGTATGAATGGACAGAGTGAATGAAGGAGTTGGTGAAGGAGTAATCAAAGAGATAAAAGGTGAGGATTGAGCAAAAAGAAGGAGGAGTAAGGTGAAAGATGAGGATATTTAAAGAGTGGGATGAAATCAGAGGGGGGAGAAGGATTGAAAGTACTGTAAAAAGCAAAATTTGAAATTGTATCTGCGTGTTTCTCTCCTCTGTTCCACTTACATTTCCCTCAGGAATGAGTGGGATAGAGAGAAGTGGGAGAGCTTTATTCACACTTTTCCTAAAGAGATCAACAAACATGACATAGGAAAAGAAATAGGCTTACACGTACAGGTACACACATACTGTAAAACAAGTAGATACCATAAGAGAGAGTCAAACAGGCACAACAGGACACACACACTTACTGATGTTAATGAGAACTGATGTGTGCAGAGAGGTTAGCATATTTACTACTCTAAAAAAAAGCAATTAGTGCCACAGAGAATTGAAATGAAAGAGTGAATAAAATATGGCTGAAAACAGATGGTAGGGAAATGAAAGTATTTGTAAAATTGGGTTGAAAAAAAATCAAAGACAAATGGAGTGGCAAACTAGAAGCAGAATTGGTAAATAAATAAATAAGTTTATTAATAAAATGTAATTCCTATTTAAAGTTTGTTTCCAAAGGTACATTGCATCCCTTTTTAATTTATATTGAATATTTAATTTTCCTATATTGATTATTTTATGATTTCTGCCAATTAAGGGAGACAGTAATACCACAGGCACATTTTTCTAAACTGCAATCATGTTTGTTTCAAGATTCACTGCACATTTTGGAAATATTATTGATAATAGTAATAATAATAATAAAAATTTTGCATGTTAAATAAAACATATTCAAATATACCAACACACACACACACTTTGTTGTACAGAATAAAAATATGCAAACACTTTGATTTATTGGTATTTAAAGTTTATTTCAACTGCTGCATAGAGGGACACGACCACAAAGTAGCCTAAATAAAGACAATAATGTAGGAATGATAAGATTAGAGTGTACAAACTAATCATTTAAAGATTATTTAAAAGTAAAGATTAATTTCTTTGATTTGTTGGAAATCATTGATTCCAAAAAGTTTTGGTTTTAGTTTTGATTAGCCGTTTGTGCTAGTTTTGTTTTGCAGACCTGGCAACCCTGTTTACTGCTGCTATTACAATACGTACTCCAAAAGATCCCTGACAATTTCAATTCATTCAAGTGAATCAAATCTTGTAATTCTGTCCACAAAAATTGACTTGTTTGCTTCCTTCAGCAACCTGTCCGTCTCCTCATCACCATACGCCTGCAGGTGGCGACCAGTGAAGCTTTAATGAATCATTCACTCAGCAGCACATTGTTCAAAACACTTACGAGTCATTTTGGATCTCAACAACAAAACAAGGCTAGCTAATCGATCATGATTTGCTTGACCAGGGGCCTGTTTCAGAAAGAAGGTTAAGTGAAAACTCAGAGTATGTTAACCCTGAGATAAGAGAAACTCTGGTTTTTATTCTCTGGGTAAGTCAACTCCGAGTTCAAGTTTAAACTCCGAGTTGTTTGAACCTCCTTACTGAAACAGGCCCCAGACTTGCCCGAAAGCAGCTCATTTTTGAAAGAACAGGCAACAGAAAAGCAACGAAAGAGGTGAAAACAAAGTTCATTATTAATTTTAAACAAGCAGAAAAGCTTATTACAGAGGTTTCCACCTCAGGTGCCAGTGGATAATCGAAGAATCTGTGTGCTTACAATGTATATACACCTATATTAATTTAACGTTTTAAAATGAAATGTTAAATTGTAAACCATTATACTTTATATTGTTGTGTTTAGTGTTAGATGTCACTTTGCCTGCCTGAGTCTGATGAGTCTGGAATCCAGACTTGGAATCAGTCGAACATCATGGGTTAACCGTAAATTTTTATAATAATTTTGCGTGCGAAAAAAACAAAAATAAAGACTTGAGGGTGAGTAATTAATGACAGAATTTTCATTTTCCTCTAATCTGGTGATGTAAATATTTTGGTACCTGAGGCAGTCTAGACATGAATTTTAGTACTCGCACATAATACTCATGGACATCACACAACACACACCCACACAAAATACAGTTTTATTTGTTTGTGTGCAAAATTAGAGCAAGGCTTGCCCCGAGGAAAGATGTGGACAGATGAATGTTCCGTCTGAGAGTCGTGTATTCTTGCTTACCTCTCTCGGCACATAATTAAAAGCTTGTTTCTTTGTCTCTGTGTGCTACAGGGTACATTATTGTCATTCTCTGTTTATCTCTTTTTCTCCATGACGTTTTTTGTATTTGGCTCTGCTTTTCGAAATGCTTAACATTTGGCAGCACCACTTCAGGGATATTTTTCTTATACTGTAGCATCTGGAAATACTTCAGAGTTTTCAAAAATACGCACACACACGTAGACGAATCAGTCTATGAATCAGACATCAGATGTTGTGTCTTTGTTCTAAGGGCACTTTTAATTCACTAATGACTAGTTAACCGAGTGAAGCTGCTTTGAGCGTTCTGATACATGGGCCAGTGTCATTAAGTGCTGTCATAAGCAGCTGTGCCGCAAAGACATGACGTCATGTCTCCTGCAGTCCAATCATGATGCATGGACAGTTGCAAAGAGAGGGCTGGTTTTATGACAGAAACTCAATGTCCAGAGCCCTTGACTTTCCATATGACTTTCTTGGAACACCAAAGTCAGAGTGACCGCTTCAGTCTTCTTTCATCTGCGCTAAATGGAGAAAAACGCCCAGTACATTCTTAATTATTGGTTAGCTGTATTAAATGGTGACAGAATTTCCATTTTGGTGTGACCTATTCCTTTAAGTGTGATGAAGAGTTTTGTTTTATGGCTGTAAATTTAATCCTCTGGAGGTGCACCTTTTCTTTTTTTTCCCCCTCCTTCCCTTTATTAACATTTTGCCTTAATTAGCAAATTGGACTGTTACCAATAATCCTGGAGGAGTGGCATGTGCCGGAGGAGAAAGAGAGGCAGGAAGAAAGAGAGTGACAGAATTTTTCAGAAATATCTCTGCGATGATGAAATGGATGAAAATTTGGGATGTGGCTGTAAGAGTCTGGTGTGGCATATGTTTGTAAAAAGATTTGGTAACATTGGGACCAATTTTCACTATTAACTAGTTGCTTATTATTAGCATGATTATTAATGACATATTGGCTGTTTACTTATAAAGCACATCCCTACCCAATAATTAAACTTAGTAACTAACAAAGTTACTAACTATTAAGCAGCAAATTAATAGTTTGGCAAAGTTATAGATAATGGTTTGTTAATAGAATTGGACCTTATAATAAAGTGTGGCCACATTTGTTCTTGAATCATAATTTTTGTATTAAAATAAGACCCTGGGTCAAACATTAACCAGGGATTGGGGCAAAAAATGTCCCTAGTATTTTAGATGCATGGTGAAATGCACATGTGATGAACTCTCTGGTTTAAGACACCGTAAGACAATTATGTTGCAAAAGATTTTAAATAAATGTTGTTATTTTTAACTTTATATTCAACAGAGTATCCTAAATATTTCCACAAAAAAATGTATTGGCACAACTGCTTTCACAGCTGACATTAAGAAAATGTTTATTTAAAACTAGATTAACAAATCAGTGATTTCTGAAGGATCATGTGACAATAAAGACTGGAGTAATGATGCTGAAAATTCAGATTTGCAGTGAAAGGAATAAATTACATTTTCATAACAAATAGTTATTTTAAATTGTAAAATATATTTCACAATATTACTGTTTAAATTTTTTTTGTGTGTTCAAATACAGAATTTAGACATTGTTAAATGTTTTACTGTTCTTTTCTATGATTTGGTTAGAAGTGTTTAACAAAAATGTATGTTACACCAAAGAAATTCCTCATAAAAGTGGGTAAAAGCTACTGTGTTCCATGTACAGTGTATAGTATCATTTTTGTCTCTCTCTCTCTGTGTCTGTCAGTGTTCAGCGGCCCGCGGTTTTCTCAGGAGCCGGCGGATCAATCTGTGGTGGTCGGGGAGAGAGTGGTTTTGTCCTGCGTGGTGTTTAACTACACCGGCATTGTACAATGGACCAAAGACGGGCTTGCTCTTGGCATCGGAGAAGATCTGAGGGGTGAGCGCATGCACACATCTGATCACACTAACCAAGGGCGTAATGCACCTTTTTTAGAAGGGAAATGAGTGACAGTATGAGCTCAATAAGAGCTCTAGGTGAGATAAGACGAGACCAAAGCAGGACAGGAAAGTTTAGCAGTACAAATTTGGTTAAGCATTAAAGGGGACATGGTTTAAAATGAATAAACCAAGACAAAGTGCAACTGCGTCACTTAGCAATCGCCTTGCATTTTAGCTGTATCTAGACAGGAGCACAAAACCAGTCATAAGTAACACAGTTATATTTGTAGCAATAGCCAAAAATACATTGTATGGGTCAAAATTGTTGATTTTTCTTTTATAAAATCATTAGAATATTAAGTAAAGATATATCAAAATTAATTTTTAATTAATAATATGCATTGCTTAGAACTTGATTTGTACAGCTTTTATTTTCTGAATATTTTGATTTTGGTGTCCTCTCAGATTCCAGATTTTCAAAAGCTGTATCTCAGTCAAATATTGTCCTGTCCTAACAAATCATGCATCAATGGAAAGCTTGCTTATTCAATGTGATGATGCATAAATCTCAATTTCACAAAATGTGACTGGTTTTGTGGTCCAGGGTCACATATACGTTGAAATGCAACATATAGTAAAACATACAATTTCTCCTTCTCCTACATATAAATTGATGCAACAGACATATTTTTTTCCTTTCAATGTCCAGACATTGCCATTTTCTTTCTTTGTCCTCTGTCTCGCTCTCTCTCTTTTCCTTTTTTTTTTGGACGTGTGGCTCTTTTGTCCGCTCTAATCACAGACACATACACATATAGATGTGCAAACGCGCACAGGTTAAGCGTCTGCTTGCTGATTGGTTGAGCTAAAGGATGATGTAATCGTTGCCAATACTTTTGTCCTCCTGGTATCCAGATCGATGATGTCATAATGTGTGTGCAAGAGAGAGTGTGCAGTCTGAATGCCAATGTGTTGAAGTGCTGCCCTCTGGTGTCAAACACATGTCCTACAAGCCACCACATAATCATACTGATTGGCTAAACATGCAGTATGAACAATGGTTTGGGTTTTGTAATTCAAATATCGCTGGAGCTTTCGAAAAACATACAAAGAATATGTATTCATTTGAGCTGTATGTTTATTGTGAGGGGTAATCCATGGAATAGGGTCATGCAAAATAAATATGAATTTTGACTGTACATGCAAGCTATGCTGGGAGTTTTGAAGCACAGTATTATCTCATCTGAAATGATAAATGCATGGAACATTTTACTGTATTAAAGTGTGATGGTGCGTGTGTGTTTCAGCATGGCCACGCTACCGTGTTTTGCGTATCTTGGATGTTGGACAGTATAATCTGGAGATCATGTCAGCGGACCTGACCGATGACTCACTGTACGAGTGTCAGGCCACTGAAGCTGCTCTGAGGTCCAGAAGAGCTAAACTCACTGTTCTGAGTGAGTAAACACTGAATATGATCAGAATAGCATACTGTGTGTATAATGTAAGAAGTATGCATGTATTTTGCATGAAATTCCTGTGCATTTCAGTAAACAACAGCACACTGTGTGGAACACAGTATCCCACATTGCAGTACACTAAAGTTGAGTTTCCATTTCCATTTCTAATGTGATGAATACACCTAAAGCAATATGTATTGCGTTTAACTTCTCAGTATTTGCAATGCACAGAATTAAAAGTCAGTTATTGTGACAAGGTTGTAATATACTTAAATAGGCATTGGTACATCATCTTCACAAATAATGTTTTAAAAAGCATGCAACATACAGAATGCACTGTGCAGTCCAAACATAGCCACCAAACACACAGGAAGTTTCTTTCTAAAGAATACATTCTGCTTTCTTTATTTAACTTGTTTTGTAGGGACTCTAATAGCAGCTCCAGAGATGCTGTACTGCTGCCTTGGAGCAATTTACATCTATTTTTGTGTGAAGTTATTCTGGCATGATGCACAAAAGTGTTCATTGCCATTATTACGTTACGTAGACTTCACTGAAAAATCAAATCACTAAGTCACATTACTACATACACAAGTGAAACAATGCTGTAATAAACTTTCCATGCATACACTACCATTCAAAAGATTGTGTTTGGAAAGTTTTGTTTAATAAATATTATAACTATTTAAAGGTTTATATTTTTATATATTTAAAAATTACATTTATTCCTGATGGCAAAAGCTGATCTTTCAGTATCATTACTTCTATCTTTAGTGTTACGCGATTCTTCAGAAATCGTTGTAATATGCTGATTTGGTGCTCAAGAAACATTATTATTATTGAAACCAGTTGTGCTACGTAATATTTCAATAGAAACTTTTTTTCATGATTCTTTGAAGAATAGAAATTTTAAAAGAACAGCATTTATTAATAATGTGCATTAATATATTTTTTTACATTATAAATGTGTGATATATGTTTTATTCAGTTTAATGCATAAAAATGTTTTCTTTTAAAATCTTGCTGACCCCAAAACGTTTGAATTATAGCGTGTAGTACACAATGTTCACAAGGAAAGAAAATACCATACATGTGTCAGTATTTATAGTGTGTAAGTCACTTTCAGCAAATTATCTGTCTATCTGTGTAGTTCCTCCTGAAGGTCCTGTTATCGAGGGCTCTCCAGAGATCCTTCTGACAGCAGGAACCTCATATAACCTCACCTGTGTGTCTCGAGGAGCAAAGCCACTGTCAACGATAGAATGGTACAAAGATGGGATCATTGTGGAGGGAGCACATACCAGCACTGTGAGTGTGCACACAAGCAAGTCAAGATAGCATGAAAATCACATATATGAGTATACATTATTTCTATCTATCTATCTATCTATCTATCAGGAGGTGTTAGCGGACAGGAAAAGGGTGACCACAAAGAGTTTTCTGGAGATCCAGCCAGTGGACACAGACACAGGACGAAATTTCACCTGTGTGGCCTCAAACCTGGCTGCCCCACTGGGAAAGAGGGCCACTGTCACTCTTAACGTCCACCGTAAGTGTTTGTACAGCTACTTTGCTGTACTGGCATACTGTATGTCCACAGAAAGGACCCTAATGATCTCCCGATCTCTCTCCAGATCCTCCTACTGTCGTCCTGTCTATAGAGCCTCGCTCGGTTCTCGAAGGAGAGCGAGTTAAATTTACCTGCCAGGCCACTGCCAACCCTCCCATTATGGGCTACAGGTTAGTGTGTAGTGTGGGCGTATATACTGATCACAGTGATGTTTTTACATATGCACAGTGTTTGTGTTGCAGTGCTATTTTTGTATCGCTGAGATAATATTATAATTTTTTAATCATTCTGTTGGGTTTATTGATATTTTTGTTTATTTGTTTTAAATATGTCTATATCGTTTTAATTAATTTTTATTCAAGCTTTGGTTTTAGTTAATGTAGTACCTTATGAAAATGAAAAATGTCTTGGAAAAAAGCTGAAGTACAATAAGTTGAAGATTTTTTTGTATCATTGAGGTATTATTATAATTTTTTTGTAATTTTGTTGTGTTTTGGACATTTTTGTTTAATTGTTTTAAATATGTCTACATAATTTTTTTATTAATTTTTATTCAAGTTTTGGTTTGAGTTATTATAGTGTTTTATGAAAATGAGAAATGTTGCTTTGGAAAAAAGCTGAAATGCAATAAGTTTTATTTCACTTCACTTTTTTTAATTGAATGTAATTAGTTTTAGTTAACTATAATCCTAATGTGTTGTAGGTGGGCTAAAGGGGGTGTGATTCTGGACGGAGCTAGAGAAAGTGTGTTTGAGACGACAGCAGATCACTCGTTTTTCACTGAGCCTGTGTCCTGCCTGGTCTTTAATGCGGTGGGCAGCACTAACGTCAGTATTTTGGTGGACGTTCACTGTGAGTATCTCAGTCCATGCGTCCAATGATCTACCACACAGGTCTATAGATAGGTTTATGTTATACAGTATGAGCATGCCATTGCTAAGCAGTTCAACTACTGCAAATTATGTTTTTATTTCATTCTCACATTTAAATGTTATGTAAACATAAAGCCAGTTCTGTTCTGATTTAGCATATCCATATCTACAAAACACCATTTTCACATCCACAGATTGAAATATGTGTTTATTAAAATACAGATTATTTTTTTTATCTGATGCCAGTTTGCATGATTTTATATATATATATATATATATATTTTTTTTTTTTTTTTTTTTTACTAACTTTTAGTGTTTCTGTTTTTTAGTTTAAGTTTTATTTTAATTACTGTTCTCATCTGTTTTTATGTTTCTATTATTTTTTTTAAATCTCAATCTTATTTGTTTTAGCAAATTGTAAAAACCTGCTTGTCTTCTTTTTCTCTCTCATGTAGTTGGTCCAATTTTGGTGGTGGAGCCAAGGCCTGTAACAGTAGATGTTGACTCTGATGTCACGCTCAACTGTAAATGGTCAGGAAATCCTCCACTCACCCTCACATGGACCAAGAAGGGCTCCAGTATGGTTAGTGCACACTAGTTAATCCCTACTACAACCTACAAAGTGCACTTTCCTCTAACACACACCTTTACAGTAAACATTCAACAAACATACTCTAAAGACTATTTTTAATGCTGTCTATCTTTCTTCATTCAACTCTTTGTTGTTCAGGTCCTCAGTAATAGTAATCAGTTATTCCTGAAGTCTGTGAGTCAGGCAGATGCAGGACAGTATGTGTGTAAAGCCATTGTTCCCAGAATTGGTGTTGGAGAAACAGAAGTCACTCTTACAGTCAATGGTCAGTAACACATACATAACTACACAGAAATATGTCTAGATTTGAAAAGTTTGATATGACTCTCTTATGATGTGATTGGGTGTCCAGGTCCTCCAATCATCTCGAGCGAGCCGATCCAGTATGCCGTGAGAGGAGAGAAGGGGGAAATTAAGTGCTACATAGCCAGCACCCCTCCGCCTGACAAAATCGTGAGTTAAATCCCACTCTGTACAGTACATAAATACAGCTTTGATTACAGGTTATTTTGGACGTGTGACATGCTGTGATTTATTGCAAACAATACATTGAATGCATTGTACAGATAAAATGAATGTGGAATAAATTGGTGTTTTTGAGGCGGGGCTGTTTCTTCCTTTTTGACAAGTAGGAAATTCTGGTTATGCATTGGAGATATAATTTCTCTGGGTTTTCAGTGCTTCTTGGCACTAATGGTGCAGAAATGATGTAAAGCAGCTTTATTCAGCTTTATGTGTTATATTAATGCCTCTTACTGTACTTGTTTTTCGTCCTTCCTTTATCATCTTTACACTACTGTATACTTGATTGAATACTGAGAGAGAGAGGGAGAGAGAGCTAAAGGAAGCGTGAAAAATAGAGGTCAAGAAGATATCTTATGAGACATGAAAGATGAGGAGGGCTGACGGGGAGGGGGAGAAAAAGAGTGACGACGCAGAACAAAGTCCTGTACCTTTCAGTGTCGATTATCACCAGCAGACGACACGACATGACAGACAAATGAGTGAGCTTTTAACAATCTCAGCACTTTACTCAACGCTCTGCCTCTCTCACCTTCTTCCTTCAACTTGTCCTCTAGTCACCCTCTTCATCTTTATCGTTCTCCTTCAACCACCTTTCTAGTCACTCTGTTTCCTTTCTCTCATTTTAGCACACTTCTGTGTCACAATAAAAACTGCTGTGCTGAACAGGTAAAGCCAATAAGAATAGCGCAAATGCAGTAAACCTTAGTATTAACAAATACAATTACAAAGTATAGTGTATAAAAAAACTAATAAATATGACATAAATCAATGAAATAAAAAGGAACAGTAAAAATAGTAGTATTATAAAAGTAAACAAAGAAAATAAATATTTAAAAGATAAAATCATTGAAAGGAAAATGCAAAAAGGTAAAGCAGAATAGTGAAAATAGAGGGAACAAATTGTAACATTAACATAGAAAAAAAATGGTTTATGAAATAAAATATAACAATATCCCAATAAAATAAAATTATTCATACAAAACAACTAGTTATATTGACTAATATAATATTAGTAATATTAACAATATATTTTTAATTTACATTTTTAAATGATAAAATAATGTAAAAAAAAAAATGAAAATAGAACAAACAACTGTAGTATTAACAATGTGAATGGTTTCAAAGGAATGAATTATAAAATATTTAAATAAATACAAAAATATATAAATAAAATAAAAAAAATATATATAAAAAAAATGGTCCAATAATATAATAGTGTGAAAAAGTTAGGTTAAAATAGCAGTGTTACAGAAATAGTAAACAAATAGTAAAATTAATCAATAAAATAGCAGTTTCTAAATTATCTATTAAAATAACAGCCAAAACATTAAAGCAAGAATAGTGAAAATAGAGGGGGAAAATAATAATAAAAAATAAAGTAAAAAACAGAATAATTAAAAATAAATAAATAAACAATATACAAAATTAACAAAATGGAATAAGCTATTAGAGTAATATTAAAGCAAATTGTTAAAGGGAATAAAAATGAAATTAAAATTAGATTTGCCCATAATAGTACCATTATGCATGAGTTTAGTAAAAGAGACTCACACTCCTCTGTTGCTCTCTTTCTCTGTTTGATGGCTCACTGGATAATGAGACATGACACAACAGGACTGGCCTTAATGTGAAGACGGTACTTATGAGATAATGAATAATGGAATAAATGAGGAAAGAAAGTGGAGGAGAGGAAAGGAGAGTGGGCCATATGCTTTTTGTTCCTCATCCTCTCGTCCTTCCTGTTGTGACCCCCCACCCCTGTCGCTCTGTTGTCAGTTTGAGAGGGACATTAGCGCTGTGAATATTTGATAGAGTGTTTTCATTTTGTATGAACTATCTGCTCTCCCACAGTTCAGAGCAAAATCCTAAAAGGCCTGTAACACCTGTGAACCCCTGCCTGTGTGTGTACTTACTAATGTGTGTGTGTGTGTAAATGCATACATGTTTTTCTGCAGGTTTGGGCCTGGAAGGAGAATGTGTGGGAAAAAGAGCGAGGAACGCTACTGGAGAGGTACACAGTGGAGCAGAGCCGACCTGCGACACAAGGGGGCGCCGTTATGTCCACGCTCACCATCAATAATGTCATGGAGTCTGACTTCCAGTCCACCTACAACTGCACGGCATGGAACGCCTTTGGACCAGGAACCATGATCATTACACTGGAGGAGACAGGTCAGGAAAAAACAATGTGGTAGATAATTGTGTCTATAGACCTGTGTCATTCTCTCTCTGTCTCTTTCTTAGGTTTAGTGTCAGTAGGTGTAATAAATCTCTTTCGCTCAGATATAGAGCATTCATAAATTCATAGATATATACATATCAGATATGTAACACTCCTATCTCTCTCCTTTTCTTGCTCTCAGATATAGCATCTGTAGGTATAATACCTGTCTGACTCTCTCACAGATATAGTGTAATATTTAGGTACAGTGTAATGTGTAGGTGTCTTTCTCTCAGCTATATAATGGCTGTAGATATACTTTTTTCACTCAGATATAAAGTCTGAAAGATATTATACCAGTCAGATATATTACCTGTGGGTGTCATTTTTTCAGATATATAATGGAAATCAATATAATACCTTTATCTCTCTCACATCATGTCCATAGGTGTCTTTCTCTCAGATATATAATTCCTGTCTCTCTCTCTCAGACACAGTGTCCATATACAATACCTGTAGATTTCATTCCTGTCTTTCTCTGAAATGAAGTGTTCATAGGTGTCTTTGTCAAAGTTATATAACGCTTGTAGATATAATTCTAGGTACACCTGTTTTAGCTGTCTTTCCCTCTTAGCAATAGCAGTTATTGGTCTCTCTCACATAGCGTCTGTAGATATTATGCCTGTCTCTCTTATTTGTACATTATATCTCTCTCTGTTAGATATAATGGCTACATATTATATCTGTCTTAGATATAATATCTATTTGATTGACAGCTTTCGTAGGCATTAAACATGTCTCTCTCTCTCAGCTGTCTTATTCCTTTCTATAATACATGTCTCTTTCTCAAATGTAGTGTCTGTAGATATTACACTGTCTGTCTGTGACTTAGACATAGTATCTGTAGGTAATCTAAACGTCTGTTTCATGCCTGTCTCTCTGTCTCTGGTATAGTGTCTGTATGTTTTATACCTGTCTCTTTCTCTCAGATATAGTGCCTGTAGGTGTGATAGCAGGTGGATCTGTTGGATCTTCCATTTTGCTTCTGCTCCTCCTGTTTGCTCTGATATTCTATCTGTATCGACAGCGCAAAGGCAGTGAGTACACTGTGTATGTGTGTGTGGCTCTGTGTGTGTGCATCTGTGTTTCATGTTCATTTGTTTGTGATGAATTTGTCCAAATTATCACTGGGATTCAGATTCTAAGAAAATAAATATACATGTGTATTAAGTGTAAAAATGGTTGATTATGGTTTGGTGCCCCCGTGTGGCTACAAGACAGAAAAGAAAAAAAAGTAATCGTATTTTACCACATATTAAAAATTGAAATGATAAATTACTGTATATTTTTAATTTATGTAAAATATGTTGTTTGTTTATTAATTTTAATAATAATCCTATTTTAAGAACTACTATTAAAATTTTTTCTTTAATACTTTTCCCTCACTGATTAAAAATAATGTATATTTTAATTGTAATGTATTTATATACATATATACATACAGTATACTTTAGTTTATGCTAAATTTATACAAATATATATATAAAAAAAGAAAGAAATTAGATTAAACTACAGAAAATTGCAAACTTAACAAAAGAAGAAAATTCTCAGCAGGTTTTACTAATTATGCAAAGACAATTTTATGCTTTTTTATCAGTGAAACTTTGACATCAGCTAAAGGCAATTCAACATATCCATTTTAATGAGACACATGCTAAAGATTTATGTGCGCTTTCTTTTATGGGACCGCCTGCTAACACACAGGTTGTAGGTTCAGTCTGTAACAATAAAATTACTGATATCATAATATTGCTTTCAGACCAATGTGTATGAACTGCTGCTATTTAATGGAACTATTAAATCATTTCCTTGATTAAAATGAAGTGAGGATTTAAGTCAGTGATCTATTATGCTTGCAGGTCGTCGTGGAGTCACGCTGAAGCCAGACATTAAGGTGGAAACGGTCAACAAGGAGACGCACAGTCTTGAGGAGGAGGCTTCCAGCGCCTCCACAGCCACACGAATGGTAAAGGCTATGTATTCTGTGAGTATCTATAGAACTAGACTGTCAGGCTGTCTGATATAACATTCAGGAATACACTGTCCTCCAAAAGGTTGTAAGGCACTAGAAAAGTGGGGTTTTGGAGAATATTGGCATAAATCCTTTTTAATTTGTGATCGTTTTGCACTGATAATGGACAACACAAACTACGAAAACATATTTTATTACATAAATAGTTTATACATAGAAAATACTTAAATTTTCAATTCATCAAAATATTCATCATAAGCAACTATTACAGCTCATAATCTAGGCATCCAAGCTGTCAGTTTATTCAAATATTGACTTGATATATTACTCCAAGCCTCCTGATGGATTGCCGAAAGATGATTCATACTGGCTGGACACTTCTTACGGACATCACGACGATCTAGTTCCTCACATAGTAGCTCAACTTTCACATGTATATATTGCCA
Source organism: Enteromius mattozi (assembly GCA_032359235.1). Lineage (NCBI taxonomy): Eukaryota > Metazoa > Chordata > Actinopteri > Cypriniformes > Cyprinidae > Enteromius > Enteromius mattozi. The sequence goes on along the minus strand of JAUMHE010000043.1, from coordinate 16,700,983 downwards.
TTATTATGTAATCAAAATTATTGGTGGTCTTCAATGATAATGTGAAGTTACTTTAATGTACAGTATTTGCACCAAAACATTATACAGATTTATGCTGATAGCATCCAAAACCACACTTTGCCAGGGGTGTTTTCAAACTTTTGGAGGGCAGTGTATATGGTCAGACATATTTTGTCATCATAGAAAAATTAAGAAATAAAGACCTCTTTTAAAAAAAAAAATTAGGATACTGAGGCATTTTGCACTTAAGTCTGTCATGTTAGAACTAAGTTAGTTTAGAAATTGAGTCGGCACTTGGTTTAGTGTCACAAGATCCTCATGAAATCTTTCTAATATTCTGATTTGGTGCTTTAAAAAATCTTATGAATGTAGAATGCAGTTGTGCTGTGTAATATTTTGGGGAAACTATTTTTCAGGATCATTTGATGAATAGAAATTTCAGAAGAACAGCATTTATCTGAAATAGAAATGTTATTCTTTTAATCAATTTAGTTGCTCTTTGCTGAATAAAGATTTCTTTATTTTCATGTATTTATTTTCATTTCTTTTAAAAGACAATCCTGCTGATCCTGAACTTTTAAGTGGTAGTGTAGCGGTATATGAAATATCAAACGTGATTGTTGTGATTATATAACGTCATGCTGCATTTTTGCTACAGTGTAAACTTTTACATTGTAAAATCATTACAATCACATTATCTAGTCCAGCTTTGGCAGCAGATGCTGGATTGGTACATTGTTACTAACTAAGGCATTTATATGAACATTAAAATGCATGTCAACATTTTATAATTCAGGGGTGCTTTTCAAAATGGCCCTTTTCAGCTCAGTTATATCCATAACAGTGCTAGAATTCAAGATATTGTTGAATAGATAATAGATAAATCTGTAATTTAAAGTTTCTAATGGTGAAAGACTTCCTTTCCACCACAAAATAAAGAACATCTATTCTACTTCTGATAAAGCTGATATCCTGTTTTCCTCCCTCTCTCTCCTTCTCTCTTCCTCCCTCTCTCCGTGTGTGTGTTTTGTCGTTTGATGGTTTAGTTTCTTCCCTCTGTCTCCCTCTCTCCCTCCACCCAGCCCTTCAAAGATGACATGGACCTGAAGCAGGACCTCCAGAGCGACACAGTGGAGCCCAGGGTGGAGGAGTATGAGCCCAAGGTAAGAAACAGCACTGGTGCATATAGACATCAATGCTATATTCATAGGAGAAGTGTACTTTTTTTCTGAATTCTAGTTTACTGTTAAAGTTTAAGTCTAATATGTAGGTTGATTGCCTTTAAAAGTGTAAAAAAAAAAATTACTATGGCGCAATCAAAACATTTCACTGTTTGAGACCCCAGCCAGCCTCACACAGTAACATTGTGAGTTTGGGGTGGGGCTATCTATTTGCCTGACCAATAGCAAACAGGATGAGTGTTCTTGAAAGAACCTGTTTGCTGATGCTGGTGGTGCAGAAATTACACTTTACCTTTAATGTTTGACACAAAGTATTTTAGGTAGCATTTTAGGTGATTATTTTTCGAAAATATACATTTTTGAACAGATTTCCTTTGAATGTATTACTATCAGAAGTTTGGTGTAAGACTTTATTTTCATCAAAGAATAATGAAAAAAGTATTAATTTTTCAACAATAATATTAAGAATCACTACAGTTTTCAACATATTAATAATAATAATGATAACCAACATAATGATTATAATATGAACTGTTTCTTGAGCATTAAATCAGCATATTAGAATGCTTTTTGAATGGTCGTGTGATACTGAAGTAACATGAATAAATTACATTTTAAATCTATTAAAATAGAAAACAGTTGTTTTTTAATATAAAGTTTAAATGTAAGTTTGTACATTTAAATACAATTTTTTTACTATACTTTTTTTAAATGGAATAATAGAGAAAACATTTAAAACTCTTACCAACCCAAAACTTTAGTGTGTGCAAACACAGAGATGTTTAGACACTCCTATACAGTGCCTATAAACCAGGACTAAATGTGCAGTCACATTAGTGAAATTTTACTTTTTTGCATGACCAGCTTGTGTGAAAAAATGCCTCACACAAAACTCTCAATTTTGCAGATTCCTATTGGAATGGCTGAATTCAACCCATGAAATTTACCTAAGCAACATTAATTGTGAAATATTATGTATTATAAGAGTGTTTCTGTCATTTCAGGACCCCACCAACGGCTACTACAACGTTCGAGCTACGACACATGATGAGGTCCGCACCTCTACCCGCTCCCTACTGTATCAGGAATTCCGGCCACCGAATCCCGCTTCAGTTTCAGCGACAGCCGGCGGGCCAGTGGCCAACATTCACCCGGCAGCACCCATGGGCCGTTACGAGCCCCGGCCTGCTTCCCGAATGGCTCACAACACATACGCCCATTTTAACACAATTGCCAGGGCGTCGCAAATCCAACCCCCGCCCAACCCTGTCTCCAAGTCAACCGACTATTCTGGAGAGCGTGGCCTGCTGGAATCAACCAATCCGCTGGCTTTTGACAGCTACGCTTATTCAACAACACCTCAATACAGGTTAGGCTTCGCCCCGCCTCTGGAGGCAGGACCAGCCTATGAAATGTATCCTACGGGACAAGGGGTGGGGACGAGTCAAGACGCTAACACGGGAAAATACCCCAGCACCGCCCAATTTCCATATTCAACCCCGCCCACAGAATACTCTCAGAGACACACGCAGAGAATGCAGACTCATGTGTGAAACAAACACACTTATCAACAAAAAAAAGCACTTCCATGGATGAAAATATATGGTCCACATTAATTTTTAAACACTCTTACAGTCTGGAGAACTTCAAAACAACTATATGCAAACACACACATTGCGTTTTCTACCTTTACAACAATATGATTGAGAGAAAAAAAGTGCCAAATTAATAAATGACTACAGCAGAAGAGGAAATCACAAGAGGTTACAGCGATGAGTGGAAAGCATAAAAACCCAATCATCTTTCCAAATTTGAAGAGGATGGGTTGAATCCTCTAAAATCTCTGCACCAAAATGAGACACTGCAAAGCAGCCATTGGACAGGTTTCTCCATGTGAATCGTATTGGCTGAAAAAATGGCCAATAGAAGGCTGGAGGGCAACAGAAGCCATCAACTATTGGGTGTAAAGCCCAGTGAAAGCCTGATCGTTATGCACTGGAGTTTACACTGGACCCATTTAGATTAGATCTGTCCCATCAATTAACCTAATTAAATATGATGTGTTTTAAACGATAGGAATTGTGGGTGGGCTCACACTGATTGTATAATCCACAATGTGATATTGCAGAACAAGTCAGCGAGTTGAAGAATAATACTGCAGATGTCGACAATCGCTTGTGAAAGAACTTCCTGTACGGCCCGCTCACATCACCACTGCTCACACTGCCCGAGCTCCCCGCAGGAATAGCTGTGCGCTGCCAGTTTGAACTCTTCTGATAGGACGGAGACGTGAGTATCTGGGTAAACGCCACCAGTGCTTTTAACTCTGAAAGCTGGAGTTTATGTAACATTTTAGGATTTTTTACAAATGGATGCTACTCACAGAGTGTCAAAGTGAGCTTACGGACTCTTCTCTGAACACACGCTCTGCCTCCTTCCAAGAAAACCTCATGAGTATTTGACGCTTTGTGTTTCTATGTGTGTGTGTGTGTGTGTGAGAGTGTGTTTGCAGATGTGGAGGAAATAACTGAATGTGATCAATCTCTTTCTCTGAAGTGTCCATGTATTTGTCCTTCACACTTTCAAAGTAGAGTAGAGTGCTTTTCCATATTTGTATCTGAACCGAATTGCATTTGAAAGCGCTTTTATAATATTTTTTATAAGATGGCGGTAAGGGGTCAGAGATCGAATGGTTTTTGGTATATGCAATGTAAAGGAGAAATTTGTTTTAAAACATTTTTTTGTTCATGATTTGTACACTTTTAAATTCTGTAAGGGATGTTGAATTGGACCACAATAGCAAAGTTTAAAATAATACTAAAATGGAAGCGATAATTCATTTATTAAATTCCTGAATATCTGTAGTCTTTTTTTATGCAAAATAAAGGGCTTTTACTATGAGCTCAAAACCTTTCTGCTCTGCAGAAAAGCTCAATTTGTGCAGATGTTTCTGCTCTTGAGTTTAAATGTGGCTTGATTTAAGTTGAATCTACTAAAATGTACATTAACTTTGGCCTATACTAAAAGTTTGAACATTAAAAATATGCAATGATCAATACATTTTGGTTAAACAAATTAGCAGCCTTAATCAGGTTTGCCAGTTTTTGAAATAAAGTAGAATTTTTCAGTGAATTGGTTAGAGCTGCTCTGTTAAACTTTGCAGGTGCACATTTACGAAATGGATTTTCATTGAATATCCAAGTTAGATCTCTTAATGACTGAGACTTTTTGGGACCTTTATGGATGACGAGAGGACAGTGAATTTGACTAATCAAATTCACGTATCAGAGACAGAAAGATGAGGAAATGAATGTGCAATACTGTGTTTATAGTGTGTGAATGTGAGCGCATGTTTCAGTGTGATCCATTTCATCATGCTCCTGTTAAAAAAAGACCTGTATTTCATGTTTTGCTTATGGTTAACTTTATTTTATCTTTGTTTTAAATATCTGTTGAAATGTAAAATACAAAAGAAAAATATGACCCATGTGCTTTTTTCCCTCAGCAACTTTGACTTAGTTTTTTTTTAATTGTATGTGGCTATTTTTCCACAGTATTATAAAATAAAAACATCTTTCATAGTGACTCATTGTCATACAGTAACATCATACAGTACATACCTCATATAAAAATACAGACACATTCGACATGCATATATACAGAGGGAACCAAAAAGAAAATAAGAGGACTACAGTCTCAAATCTGCATATACAGTATAACATTTTAAACAGAAAATTACAACATTAAACGTTTTATAGCAGCTGCTCAGACATTTTTGCTAAAGATATTCTTTGAATCATCACAATTCTGGTGAACATGAACAGCAGGAGTTAAAGCCGGTAACATCTAAATGAGGAAAACACAAACATCTGGATCTCTCACAACCAGTGTACAGTGGATTAATGGTGAAACGACAGTTTTTATAATTCTAAGTGTGGATTTTACCATATGCACACTCTATGATCAAATCAATGCATATGCACATTTTATAAATGAGATCCCAGTTCATTTACTAGAGCTGATTGAAACAAAAGATTCAGAAGAGTGTACAGTATGTGTAAAACGCAGGCGTGACGGGAGTGAGCCACTATCTTTCCAGCCTTAAGCTTTATTCTCTAGTGTAGGCCACCACCACACCCACACACCATTAAGATGAACAATGTCACATGTTTGGACTATTCATGCATATTAATCTGTTAAAAAGTATTTGCCAACAGTTTTTCCAAAATAAAAGTTGTATCTATTTAATGCGGTCACACTAATTGAGATCCTCATCGTTTTGTGCCTAACAAAAAAAAAGGTGAAATTATATATTTAAAGCAATATTGCATTTCAAACTTAAGCTGCTTTAGCATATTTAGCTATGGCTAAATTTTTGTTAATCATGTATCTATTTTGAAGAATACTGCTACACATTAAAAATAGATAAGGACATAATGGTTTCTCAAAGATTAGTGTCTGGATAAACTTAAAGGGTTCATATGATGCTATTCTAAAGATTATTTGCTTTATTGTTCAAAAACATATTTTTCAAATACTATACATTATTGTAGCTCCTCTACGCTCTGCCTCTCTGAAACACATTGTTTTCTACAAAGACCCTCCTTCCAACAAGCACAGTCTGCTCTGATTGGCCAGCTGACCCAGTGCATTGTGATTGGACGAACCCCACAAGCATGTATCAGAAATGTGACCCTTACCATAATCGCAAGTTCAGCTTTCAAAATAAATGTAAAGACAGTTAATAATGTCATTAGAAGTTATACCATTAGTTAGAGCCCAAAAGGGGAACAGAGTCATGTGACAGACACAGCGCTCGTATGTATTTGCAGTACACAAGCCGCAATTGACTCCACTGTGATGTGACCCTGTCTCTCAAGGTGTGAATTAAAACACAGCCACATAGCTGACATACCGTTGAAAGTGAAAGTGAAGTGACTTGTGGCCAGGTATGGTGACCCATACTTGAAATTCATGCTCTGCATTTAACCATCCAAAGTGCACACACACAGCAGTGAACACACACACAGTGAACAGTGGGCAGCAGTTGGGGGATTAATTAAAGATCAATGAAAGTCTTCTGTGTTTGGAATACAATTTTTTGGGTGAACTAGTGCTTAAATGACATTTTATTTTGATTGGCAAGTAAAAACAAGCTTTCACTCACAAATATTTGTAACTGTACAATGGCAGCATGCTGTGATTTCACCCAGTTGATGATGGAAGTTAATGAGCGAGGAGAGGTTAGTATTAATTCTCTCTCTTGTAGTGGGAGCATGCGGTCTCGAGTTTACTGGGCCATACGCTCTTCTGTCCACTGTACGATCCTGACCCCACCCACCTTGTTACCTGATTATTGTTTCAGTTGCCCAAACTGTCCTCCCTCGTTTCCTTCCTCATTTGGTCCCTATTTATTCTCCTTGCGTTGGCAGTCCTGTGCCAGTTTTTCGTTGAATGTTGAGTGTGTGCCTTGTGTCCTGCCCTGCCAGTCTGTTTTTTGTTGGTTTTTGTTACCGTTTTGTTTATTTTTATTATCAATAAAAAATAAATAAATAAATAAACATTTTCTGCAGTAAGCTACTGAGTCCTCTCCTCATCCCTTCAGAATAAATGTAAATTATGTGAAAAATAATGCAGAACATTAACATATGTTAGACTGCACCCCATAAACGATCAAGTCAAGAAAAAAACATTTTAGCACCCCTTTAAATTGTACCGTCCATCAATAAGGTCCAATAAAGGTTTCAGTATCGATATGCTCATTTGTGACATCTGCAGTTTCAAAAGATAGATACACATGACAATAATGATATAATGGTTAAAACGAAGATATCATTGTGCCATTACACCAAACATGACAGAAAATCACGTTTCACTTACTTTAAAAAGGTTTTCAAATGTCCAATGTTGCTTTAATTCTTGAAAAGAATTCAAGTTCAGGTCAGATAAATAGACAATGAAGTATAAAGCAGTATGAACACAACCTAATATTGACTCTCTGCATGAGTCTATGTAGCCTAGAATGCAGTTATATTCCCCTAAAATTCAAGATATTGGGAAAAATGTCCAAATGTTTCTGTAATATCATTTGATCAACCACAGCAGTATCACACATTATACATTAATATATTTAATCCACTACACACCAGCAACTATAGTTTGAAAATAAATACAAAATGTGTAGTTTTAAATTAGTGCAATCTTATTTACAAGGGTTAACTTGATTAATTAGCTATGAGGGGAAAATGATTAATGCATTAAACAATCCTGCTCAGCCCCAGACAATCCTCTTGCATTTCATACAGTTGATTGGTGACAAACATGATGCAGGAAACTAACTCATGCATGAGTTGTATGAGTTTTGTAATATCACTGGAGCAGCAACTGCAATATCACATGAGTGCTGTTTTTGTCCCAAATAGCACAACTCCAAATGTGAGACAGATGTAAATAAATAATAAGTTAATACTGTTATATTTTAGACACAATATTGTCTGTTTTTGCTAAATATTGCCAACAATAATATCTGCTGAAAAAAACAGCCTAGGCTGGTTGGCTGGTTTTAGCTGGTCATTCCAGCTCGTCTCCCAGCATAAACGAGCTAAGACCAGCCTGGCAAGCCAGCTAAAACCAGCCAACCAGACTAAGCTGGTTTTAATGCTGCATTGTCACAACTAAAGATTATAATTTCTTTTCTGGGGCAACACTGTTTTAAAGCACATCACATTTAACTTGATTACTTATATATTCTGATGAAAGTCGATCATGATATAACATTAACATATTATAAGGATTACCAGGATGTTATCAGAATATGGAAGCATTTTAATTTAGAGATGTGTTGGTCATGATTCCACAACATTGACAGTAAGGAGGAAGGCACAATAGGTTTGTCGTCCACACAGCCATGTCTTCTTGTTTTGATTTCCCATTTACTGAGCCGAGGTGGTACTAAAAAAGTACCCGCTACTGTTCCCAGTGGAAAAAAACCAAGTTATCCGTATCGTACCATACAGTGGAAAAGCGCCATGTTTGTGTAAAGGCATGTTTACACAAAATACTTAAATGTCCTAATTGATCTATGGCCTAGTCCTGGTTTACGCTAAGCCCTGTCTATGGAACCGGGTCTAAAGGTTTTTTTGACATTATGTCAAGGTACAAGTTTGATTTTTTTTACATCAATCATATTTAGTTCAGACTGTAGGATCACTTATTACACTTGTTTCCTTATTTAACACACCTGAATGAAATCATCAGCTCGTTAGGAGAGAGATCCATGAACTGAACTAATGATCTGGTAATGTAAGTTTTATACATTGTAGACATTTCAAAAAGATTTGTATAAACTGAATAAAATTACTTGTAAAGTTTAATAAAATTAATACACAAAGACACTTCATATTCAATCATATTAAATGATTAGTTTGCATTTAATAGAGTAATTTTTTTAATAAACATTTGCAATTGATTTGTAAATATTTATTAAGTATTTTAGATACAGCTATCTTTCAGTGTTGAATTAAATTGTCAAATTAGGGTAAATTGTTCCTGTTTTCCATGAAGCACAAGATTTGGTAATTTTGCTAAAGAACATGATCATCAGGATTTACACAAATCTAAGAAAACAAGCATCTGGATCTCAGTCATTACATGTATATTAAATCCTTTATGTCTCAATCCGATTTGACAGCATTACTTTAGTCAGCTGGGTGCAGACTCCAGATGATTTACTAGATGAGGTTCGTTCTCCTTCAGCAGTCTATAGAATTCTTCTTTTACAGCAGCTCCTCCAGAATCAAGAACACCCAACAAGAGTCTCATTTTCTTATGTTGTGTATCTGCAGCTTCAACTTCACTGTACTTTTCACTATTAATCATATTTAGTTTCCTCAGAGAGTCAGCAATCGCCATCCCTGATTGAGCTCTTTTAATAAGTTCATCTCTGTGTTTGTTTACAAATTCAGATCCTGATCAAAAACAAACAAAGACTTAAGGTTACTTTTTCAAGTTACTTCATGTGATACTTCAAGAATATGTGTGAGAGACAGGGCTCCTGCAGGTTTTATGAAGGTCAATTTAAGGGTTTTTTAAAGACCAAGTAAAGAAAATTAAAGACAACACAATGCATAATAGGTTCTCTAAATATAAATATAGGAAACAGAAAATTAGCTATTTTAGTAACTTACAGGCTCAGAAAAATCTTAACTCAAAAGCAAGTGTTTTGCAATACAATATGACCACAATAAGTACATTGTACTTATTTTTTGATGTGAAAGTGAAGTCATTTGTGGCCAGGCATGGTGACCCATATTTGGAATTCATGCTTTGCATTTAACCCATCCAAAGTGAAAAGCAGTAAACACACACCCGGAGCAGTGGGCAGCCAATGCTGTGACGCTCAAGGAGCAGTTGGGGGTTCGGTGCCTTGCAAAGGTCTCACCTCAGTCATGGTATTGAGGGTGGAGAGAGCGCTAGTTAATCACTCCCCTCACCTACAATCCCTGCTGGACCTTGGACTCGAACCCACAACCTTCTGGTTACAGGTTCATGTCTCTATCCATCAGGCCCTGGCTGCCCCCGTGGCTATACTGTAAGTACATGTGTAAATTTGACCTGTCCTTTTTTTAAGCATAGACTCACTGAATTTTTTTCAATCTTTAAGAAAACAAGACATGCAATTATTATTTTAAGAATGTAAAATACTTTTTTTAAATTAAGAATACTTATTTTAAGGTGTTAATTTGTGGAATGGAAAATTTAAGCTTTAAGCTTTTTTACGACCCACAAAAACCATGAAGAATCAGAACAAAAAAATGTAATTCAAATGTTGTGCATTGGATGCACTGAAGTCTAACCTGTGATTGTTCTTTGAGCAGGAGGTTCTACACCTTGACTTGTTGCTGATAATAAAAAAAGACATTGGACATCACTGTAAAATAGCTGTCATAAACATTTTCAAGTTATTTCAAAAGTATCTGTTTGTTACGTCATAACATAACATAACACAACATGACATAACAAATACTGTTTCTGTGTTCAAGCCTACAATCCATTTTTAAAATGCTAACACTGAGATGTGAATCCGATCATTTGGTCTGTTCAAGCAAATAAGATCAACCACAATTTCTTCAATATGGCAATTGCTCTAGTTTTATAAGGTGTGTTTAGATAGTATTTATGTTCACTGTAAGATCATCTGTCACTGCAATTGTGCTGATCAAAAAAAATACATAAACTAATATAAGTATAGTTAAAGTATAGCTGGATACTTTTTGTTCGTAGCTTATGTAGCTATTTTTAGAAAAAAAAGAGCCAGTTTCATGACTACCTGTAAGAAGGATTCGCCGTCTGTTCCACACTTCCTTCCCATCTTCAGTTTTGTCCAAAACACCCAATTTGACCTCACTGATGCTGACATCCAGAAAAACTTCAAACGTGGGATGATAGTTTGGGCCAAAATTATGACACTCAAAAATCTCACTCTGAAAAAAATTATAACCAAAATTATAACAGTATAACACAACATACTCTTTCAAAGCAGCTTTTCAGGAAATCTTAAGGTTAATGCTTATAACATCATATAACATTTTCATGCCTTATAGTCATGTTTAGCAGATTAGAGCAAGACAATTTATTGGAGTGTGGATTATCATATCGAAAAATAAACAGCAATTGACTATAGTATTTCTATTGTTAATTTTATTTTCTAATGTTTAATTTTTCTTTTCCTTAAGAAAAACTGTCATTAACCTGATATCTATCGATACTGAATCAAATAAACTCAATCGTGAGCTTCTGAATTGAAATTAACTTTTCAAGACATGTGTCAATATCCAGCCCTAACATGGTGCATCTCAATAAATTAAAATGTCACGGAAAACTTCAGTTATTTCAGTAATTCAACTCAAACTGTAAAACTCATGTATTAAATAAATTCAGTGCACACAGACTGAAGTAGTTTAAGTCTTTGGTTCTTTTAATTGTGATGATTTAGGCTCACATTTAACAAAAAAAACACCAATTCACTATTTCAACAAATTAGAATACTTCATAAGACCAATAAAAAAACATTTTTAGTGAATTGCTGTCCTTCTGGAAAGTATGTTCATTTACTGCATATGGACTCAATACTTGGTAGGGGCTCCTTTTGCGTTAATTACTGCCCCAATTCGGCATAGCATGGAGGGGCTCACTTTGTGGCACTGCTGAGGTGGTATGGAAGCCTAGGTTTCTTTGACAGTGGCCTTCAGCTCATCTGCATTATTTGGTCTCTTGTTTCTCATTTTCCTCTAGACAATACTCCATAGATTCACCATGGAGTTCATGTCTGGTGAGTTTGCTGGCCAGTCAAGAACACCAACACCATGGTCATTTAACCAACTTTTGGTGCTTTTGGCAGTGTGGGCAGGTGTCAAATCCTGCTGGAAATCTTTAAAAAGCTGGTCAGCAGAAGGAAGCATGAAATGCTCCAAAATTTCTTGGTAAATGGGAGCAGTGACGTTGGTTTTCAAAAAACACAATGGACCAACACCAGCAGATGACATTGCACCCCAAATCATCACAGACTGTGGAAACTACACTGGACTTCATGCAACTTGCTATGAGCTTCTCCACCCTTCCTCCAGACTCTAGGACCGTGGTTTCCATATGAAATACAAAACTTGCTCTCATCTGAAAAGAGGACTTCGGACCACTGGGTAACAGTCCAGTTCTTCTTCTGCTTACCCCAGGTAAGACGCCTGTGATGTTGTCTGTGGTTCAGGAGTGGCTTAACAAGAGGAACACGACAACTGTAGCCAAATTCCTCCACACATCTGTGTGGTGGCTCTTTATGCCTTGACCCCAGCCTCTGTCCATTCCTTATGAAGTTCACCCAAAATCTTGAATCGATTTTGCTTGACAATCCTCATAAGGCTGCGGTTATCTTGCTTGGTTGTGCATCTTTTTCTTCCACACTTTTCCTTCCACTCAACTCTGTGAACAGCCAGCTTCTTTGGCAATGAATGTTTGTGGCTTACGCTCCTTGTGAAGGGTGTCAATGATTGTCTTCTGGACAACTGTCAGATCAGCAGTCTTCCCGTGATTGTGTAGCCTAGTGAACCAAACAGAGACCATTTTGAAGGCTCAGGAAACATTTGCAGGTGTTTTGAGTTGATTAGGTGATTGGGATGCCACAATATACTAATTTGTTGAGATGTGAATTGGTGAGCTTTTGTTGAATGTGAGCCTAAATCATCACAATTAAAAGAACCAAAGACCAACTTCCTCAGTCTGTGTGCAGATTTATTTAATACACAAGTTTCACAATTTGAGTTGAATTACTGAAATAAATGAACTTTTCCACAACATTCTAATTTACTGAGATGCACCTGTACATCCACTATCTGAAATAAGTGTGGTTAATATATAATAGCACACTTAAATTTAGCTATATAAATTGTAGGTGATCTATGTATAAAGGGTTCTTGATTAAATACTGTTACCACTGGTTGCACTTCACAACCCTCTGGCTGACAACACAGACTGTATTTTCTGCCAGGAAACAGATGACACTGTGAACTTGTCTCTATGTATTTCTTATCCTGGTGGTAGTGCTGGACCTTGAGGAAAGGGGGGAAAGGTTGACAAAAAAGGCTAAATTTGAACCTGAGTAAATTTACTTAAGCGGTTACTTTCACAGTGCATTTCAGCAAAAAAAATAAATTAAAAAAATCTAACACTCTCTATGAAGCCTGTATTTATAATACTGTACATTACAAGGGTATTCTTAATGCATTATAATGAATGCATAATGCATTATAAATAACTTTATAATATATTATATCATGTCATGAATATTCACAAGAACAGTTTATATGTGTTATAATATTTACTAATTTGTGGTTATAGCTTTTAATAGGATGATAATTTATAACACACAATGGACATGATTAATGGATTTTATAGTAAAATATATATAATGCATAATTGTAATGCATTATAAGTCTCATATCTTGGCCTTTTACCTAAGTTACTTTGCTTAAAGCTGACAAACACCACTTATAAGTAATAATATTTTTTTTTATCTTTCAGCCATAAGATCAGATATCATATCACAGGAATGTGTAATATGACACATTTGCTTTTGAATTTTATTCTGTTGACAAGTAACTCTGCAACGACATGTAATTTTTTTCAGTAGAAAGTATTAGCTAGCTCACTTTAGCCTCAATATTAGCCTCACAGGAAACACTCAAATAACACTCAGCACCTGACCACTCACAAGATGGTACTGTGCAATCTTAAACAATGTCTAGATATGATATAGTCCATTATAAATGAAGTAGATTTAATATGGTGTTCATTGTGTGCTATAAATAATCATACTCTTAAGTTATAATCACAAATATGTAAATATTATAATGGATTATAATTGTTTTTATGATTATTCATGAGATGTTATAACACATTATAATGTTTTTTTATTATGCATTATGCAGTCATTATAACACCTTAAGAATACCCTTATAATGTATTATAAATAGAGACTTCACAGAAAGTGTTACCGTTCATTCTATCCACCTGTGTTGATTAATCATCTCGTTTGCTCCTTTGTTGTCTGGTCTTTATAAGGCTTCAGTTTAGTTGTGTTCTTTATTCCTGGATTAATGTTATTTTTAATGGTCAAAGTGCGTTGATGCTTATTAAAGATTCCCTACATTTATTCATTCTCATCATGCCTTACTACAACCACGACCACGTGATACGGTCCAACTACAATACAGTTCCAGCAGGTGTTAAAGGAATATCACCAAAATGAAAATTCTGTCATTATTTACTCACCCTCGAGTAGTTCCAAATCTGTATGAATTTCTTTGTTCTGCAGAACACAAAGGAAGATCATTTTAAGAAAGTTTGTAACCAGGCTGTTTTGGGTCACCACTGACTTCTTTAGTATTTTTTTTCCTACTATGGAAGCCAATGGTGACCAAAACAGCCTGGTTACAAACTTTTTTCTAAATATCTTCCTTTGTGTTTCGGCAGAACAAAGAAATTCATACAAATTTGGAACTATTTGAGGGTGAGTAAATAATGACAGAATTTTCATTTTCTATTATTGCTTTTATACTATTCCTTTAATGTCACACATTAATAAAGCTGGTCCTAAACAGGATTTAAATGAACATTTTATTTGACATTTTCAGGTCATCATGGCAGCAGTAATTAATCAAAAGACAGTATTATAGAAGGATCAAAACGTTCCTTTGAAAATCAATGCATGAAGCATACTTTTATTCTTATGAATGTGTCAAAGATAAACTTGAGTTTGACATAGTGCCTAGTACAGATAAATACAAAAAAGTTCATAGAATTTGTTAAAGGAGCTTTTAATGATGATTTAAATTTTGTTAGAATTCTCTGTTAAACAAAGAGAATGGTAAAATCAAATCACAAAGAAACTATACATTCAGAAAGCAGTACCTCTGATACTGGAACATTCCCAGGAAGCAAGTGGACATTAAGTATTTTCTGTTCCATAGTTACTGGTCGAAGAAAGAGCAAAACCTGGCTATCAGTGGGGAAGCCAAGTTTTGTTTTGATCCAGATGAGTCCAAAAAGACTGAGGTCTCTAATGTCAATGATCACATGAGTTTCTGTCACTTTGAGTGGCTGTATTATTTCCACATTACCACCGGTGAAATGTGCTACAGCCAAACCCTCCTTATTTTCCTCTGCAAAATACATTTAAAAATTTTGTTAAAATATTTATCTTGTTTGGTTAAATACATGACCTTTGTACATTAATTGCTTATTATTTGATAATTAATAATACAGCATTATTGATAATTAAGATCTCTCACTCCATTTACATGGATGTTATTTACATGGATATCTGCAGTTTCAAATAATTTTATATATAAATTATCAGACACTGTTCTATACAGTTGTCAACCACTGTGAAACATATTAATATTACATTTAGTATGTAGAAATAAACCTACCAGGGAATATCACACAGTGTGGAAGGTGCAGTTGTGAGACTGAACCTGCAGCACAGTCAATGTTGTACAAGGGACCTGCAGGCTTCATCTGACCCAAACCATCTAACAGACAAGATTCCCATGAGACAATGTTATACAGCATCTTTCCTTCACTCTTCATCTCAAACAAAAGGTTGGTCAGCTTGCAACGAAACTGGCCAGCATGTGGACACAGAAACCTGGAGGGGAGAAAAATCCATTTTATATCAAGTCATAACTACCTGCATCTTAACTCTTAAAAAGAAAGAAAAAAAAAATTGATTTGATAGTTTAGGCATAAAACCAAGAGTATATTTATCAAGTACCTGTATGTATTTTTGTGTTTTTCCTCATCACCTCTCTGAATAAGTTCAGGTGTGAACACTTCAGCATCTTCTGAAGACTGAAGTATGGAAAAGAAGAAATGAATAGTTTATCCTCAAAATATTATAATTAAAAAGATTAAATGTTAAATTTCTCCAGTTCACTCTAATATGTGTGTGTGATGAATTACTGTGAATCTAGAAATTGTTTGGAAGCTGTTTAAAGGCATATAGGTGAAATAAATACAGAAAGAAGAAAGACTTAATGGCGTAACTGCTACTCACTGACAGTTCAGTTGATGATTCAACTTTTATTGCAGAGTAAGACACAGAATCTGAACTCTCTCCTAGTGTCAGACAAAACTCAATTCAAACACTTTCAGACAATTAAGAACAAGGGGAAAACATTTCAAATTTAACATTATGCTGATATGTCCAGAATGGTTGTTTGAAACTTAGTGACTTAAAAAACACTGAAACAAAGCCACTGGATTTATTACAGAAAGAAAACTCAGCATTTTCTGTAAAAAAGTAAATATTACACTGAGATGATATTCGCTTTCTCGGTTGTGAAATTTTGCTTACTTTCACTCTCCTTACTTTCCTCCTTTGTGATCTTCTTCACATATGGCTGAAGAAACAGGGATGTACTCCAGCTAATTGGAATAACATTTAACAAGGAAAATGATCTTGCAAGGTTATTGTTTTCTGTATATCTCAGAAAAATAACATCAATTATTCAATTATAACATCAAAAATCTATATCAAAATAAAGAAAAGACTAATGAATTGTCTTACACAGTTAGAGTCCAACCCATCGGCTTCAGTGCTTCCATCAAGGACTGGATTGGCAAGGACTGCATTTTTGTCCTGATATTTAAACTGAAATACATTGTAACAAATTTATTATTTAGTATTTGTTTATTAAGAAACTGTAAGAGCCTCTGGTTTACATGGGCAATGACCGGGAAAACCCTAAGGTTTAATGTTATTAAAAAAATGTATCATGTCTTATTTTTGAAGTACAATTTTCATAAATTTACAACAACGCTGCATAAAACCCACTTTAATGGCCAGATATTAAGTTACCTGAATTCAATAAGACTGGGACAGGCCTTAATGAGGCATAGGATTTGATTGGCCAGTGTGCTAGTCAGATTGGAAACCTGCAGACACACTTTCTTCAAATCAGACACAGATTTCAGGAACATCAACAGACAAACTTCTTCTTCCTCAAGACCACTTAACAACAACAACAACAAAACATTTGTATTTGTGACATGTTCAAGCACAAAATTTAAATATCTACATAAAATTTGAAATCAAAATGAAAGTAATGATATTGCGATTCCTCTTCATTTAATTACATCAAATAACCTTTTTGGAAAAATTACAGCAATTCTTAAGGGTTATTTGGAAAAAGAATTAATGAAGCTTCCACTCACAAATAACTGTAATTGTTCATAGCCCGCTCATTCTGCAATTTTACCGACTTGATGGTGGAAATCAGTGAGTCTGGACAGGTTAGAGTAAATTCTGTCTTTAATGATGCTTCTGTAACCACTGATGAGCAAACAGACAACCTGAAGCAGCGAGATTTATGAACAAACATTAGTGCAGGTAAGGTGTAGGATGAGACTATATGCTTCAGTATGTAACAAGTGAAATAAACGCTGGTGGCTGTGAGCTTCTTCTTACTTGATCTCTTTATCTCTGACTGACACAATCTCTGGGCAGAACACACCTCCACTGTTGTCAAGCAGCTTTATACTGGCATTTGAAATAAAGGTATATAAAGTGCATTAATTGGTGATCAAATTATATTTTCCACCAAACTTATGAATAAAAACCTAATAAAAACAACTGCTTTCTTTTGTTCAATGTTATTTTGAAATATATTATTAAATATACTTTACATCAATTTATGCAGAATCTTCCCCTCACCAGCAGCTTTGATCAAACAAACAACATCCTCTGTAATGCAATCCATCATTAACCTTTATAAGTAAAAAAAAAATAATAATAAAAATCATCAGGTATTTAATACTCCTTATACACCAGTTTATGTTGTGATCATGACTGGTATTCAGTTCATGAAATTCTTGATAGTTTGACTTAAAGGTTGGGAAAGACTTTTAAGAATTTAAATGCCTGAAATTCACTCACCACAGCTCTTTACAGCGGTACAGTTCAGGTTGGAGCATCTTCAGATTATCAGGTGTTACATAGAGTTTCAGCTTTCTGATGTGTTCACAGCACTGTAAACAGTACTTTAACACCCAACAGTCTGTCATTTTCAGAGGTGTTTTCGACAGATCTATCAAAACCAAACCTTCCAAGACCTTTTCAACATAGCTCTCCTCATGAAGCTCATACAGACAATGGAAAATGAACAGCATGTCTTCATTTTGATATCTCTGTGAATATGTTCTGATCAATTCCTTAAGCTGACTTTCTATGCAGATAGAATATGCCATATTGTGCTTTTCAAAGAATGATGGGACCCATTTTTTCTTACACATACCACAGAGAAACACGATGACAGGCTTCAGCAGCTTTGCATGTCTAATTTCTACATCTGCTGTTGAAAAGTCTCCATCAGACCAAGAGGAAAAAACACATCCTCTCTCTACAGTGTGAAGCAGCTCTCTCACTTTCCTCTGGGACTCTTCTTCATCCAGAAGGACATAGTACAGAGCGGTGAAGAACTCCTGAAAGCTGTAATGCATGAAACTGAACATCGTCTTCTGCCAGATTCTTCTTTTAAAGAGTAACTTGGACAGGAATGGACTGTAAGCAGGGTCTGAAAACATTTGGTGCAAGCCTTTCTCATAAAACAGGACTTGTTTTTCCAGCATACCTCTCTCTGCCAGCTGACCCAGACTCATCAGCAGGATCGGGACAGACTCACTCAAACCCTGGCAGTGATGCTCCAGTAGAGTGAACACAAAGTCAGCGTAAAAGGAGGTGGTGGTTTGTATTTTGTTTGTTACTGCACCTAATTTGACCCTATCACTGATGATCCGGCAAACAGTGGGAATGGAACAGGTATTAAAAAGGGTTTCGTTTGATATCACAGAATAATAAGCTTCAATGAAGAAGACCTTCTGGAAGTACTTCTCCACGTCCTTTTCATAAAAGCCCATGATCTCAGTGACACATGGTTGTCCTTTCAGCAGCTTGTTCACTGCGTTCTTAGTTTTGGTGGTGACCAGCAGGAAGGACTTTGGCAGGATGTGACCCCTCAACAGGGCACAAAGAATGACCTCAGGTGGGGCTTTTTTAAGTGGATTAATGTTTGCTGACATGTCATAAATGTCCTGTGTAAGTCTCAACTCATCAAATCCATCAATGATGAAAAGCACCTTCTCGGGTGACTGCTGTAGTATCTGTGAGATCTGATCTGATGTTAAACTACAGATGTCCCTCAAGAGCTCAATTAAATTTATTTCCTCAGAAATATACATCAGCTCCTCACACCTCAAATAGAAAACTAACTGAAACCGTTTAACAGAAACTGCGTCAGATGCCCAATCCAACATAATCTTCTGTGCTATGAAGGATTTACCACTGCCAGAGTCGCCTCGTAGAATGATAGTTATCAGGCCATACAACTGAAACAACTCAGACAAACAAATGTTCTTAAAACTTCCATTTGCATTTTTTCGTATGATCACTGGTTCAGTATACAAGGCATAAAACGACTTGGGTTCATCACACAGGACATTCTCAAACTTCCTTTTGACTGACAGCTTATACTGCTGTACAACATGCTCAGCTCCTAAAGGACAATTAACCAACAATATAATTACACTGATTATTTATCAATTATGATTGCAATTTATTTTTTAAAGAAAACTGTGTTGAGAAGATCAACTACAAGAAGTGTCCATACCCAAGTTCTTGTGGATTTCTCTCTGTCTCTTCCTCATATACTTTAGGTCACTGGGCTTTACATTTGCAACTGACATTTGAGTGTTGACCTCTGAAAAAAAAAATCAAGTCAGGCTAGAATATTACGGCTTCACAATGAAGGTATTTGAGATAAATCAAGTTGAGTGGGATATCAGGTGTGATTATGATAAATGTATTAAGTTTAAAATCAAACGCATGCTAATAACTTATCAACCGTGCAAACTGCTGAAGTGTGTCATTTTTTTATGTTAAAATGCTTTCTTCACAGTTTGCCATTTTATTTTTTTACAGAGAATAGACAACAATACATTTGCAATGTTTCATAGGCTGAGTAGTTAATTTCCTCATAAGCCCCTTGAAATCCTGATATGAGCGCTCATTGCACTGAATATACATATGGCCTTATTAAAAGATTAATACTCCTTTTAATTCCTCATTAAAAAGGAGACTAATTGTAACATTGAGCAATTATAGCATTTATACAAACAAAAATAATGTGATGTGTTTGCCCAAATATAAAATACATTCTCTCAACAGAATGTACAACCTGAAATCTCTGAAATGTTGGAACGTTTTTTATATTTAACCAAAATAAAAACTAAAAGAATTTTGCATGAAAGAGCTTTAGTTGGCATCTGCAGCTGGCACGGCAGATTGTGTTTACCGACAGTGGTTTCTGGAAGTATTCCAGGGCCCATTTAGTAATGTCAATGACAGAAGAGCTTCTGCCATCTTTACTTCTGAAATATTCCGCCTCTCTAAAACATCCTCTTTATAGCTAATCATGCCACAGACCTGATGTCAATTGTCTATTCAACTGTTGATCTGCTAATATGGACCTACCTTTCATGCTACACAGGCTGTGTGGAGTCTCTTCCGATGTTGGCAGGATTTGTTTAAAGCCATGCGATATCTTCTAAAAAAACAAATAATTAAAACAAAAGAGATATGTGTGTTAAGCACATCAAGTACAATAAGTGAGTCTTTAGTTACAAAGTAAAGTGCAAACCTTGAAAAGTTTATTAAACATATATTGACAAATACATATTTCTATTTAGAAATAGATTTTTTTATTTAGCGGGATATTAGATGTCAGATAAGTGTGTGACTGGCCAGATTTTCACTTTTTGTCATCCGATTGAGTTTTCAGGTAGGAGACCACTTACTACAAGCCTAAACGTGACGGCTTCTGAAAGTAAACTTTGTCTTTTTGTTTTGCTTAATTTAATAAAGTGATAAAGACTAGAGTCTGTCACAGTTTTTACTGATATATTAAAAAGAGTTTTAACATTGACAAAACATAGGTAACATTAAAGATCCACTTAAGTGCCTTAAAATGCACATCATTATGTGGTGTGTTAACCTATAGCCTAATCATTTTCACAAGTACACGCCATAAAATATATATATAGAAAAATATATAAAATAATAGCCTATTAAAATATCCATTACGAAATTTAACCATGATTATACAATCACAAAAAATGGTTACTATAGGTAAACCATGGTAAAAACAAATTTGTAACGATATTAGCTGGAGTGCCCTCAAGCGCCGCCAGAGGGCACTCCAACCATTCAGTTTCTCCCAGGACTATTATCCAGACTCAATTTCCCACAACTCACCACTCTCTCACAGCTGCTGATCATTACCCACACCCACATACTCATTAGCTCTAGCATAAAGGCCAGTTTCTCCAGCCGGTGAATCGCGAAGTCTTGATTTGCTACCGCTATCATTTCTGAGCGTATTTCCCGTGTTTGTTTTGCAGCGTTTGACCAAGGACTGTTTCACTGTTTATTGTTTGATTGCCCCTTGCCCTGATTCTGTGCCCGTGTACCTCGACCTAGATTCTGCTTAGTCTCCGTTGCTCTGTTTGCTGTTGTCTCGGGGTTATGTATAATAATATGAAATAAATGTTTTAATAGATTCTGACATTTACATTACAAAAATATCAGGGAGTGACATTTATTTGATGTGAGGTAGTTACCATCATAACTGGGTTGCGGTGCAGGTGGGACAGGACTAATGACAGCTCATTAAAGTAGTATATGGAGTACATATAAATATGAATGTTTCATAAGTTGTATATCCATAACTGCTGTCAAAGTTCTGATGTTTTGTGCTACCCACTCAGATTGTGCTGCCTCCGTGTTTATTCAGCAGCATATATATCTTGAAATTCTTTTTTGTGCTTTCTTCTCACTGTTTTTACACCAGTGGGCCCAATTTTTTATCTCGCCTTGGGTCCCACAAGCCTTAGGGCCGACACTGAGGGGCATAATAGGTCCCCTTTAAGAGTAGTTTATCAAGAAAGAAGCGCCAGGCTGTACATGTAAGAAAGACCATCGATATTACACAGAAAGGAATTCTGCATGGACGACTGGTCAGAAAATACAATCCTACTTACTTTAATGGGGACTGTAGGTGGCAACAATGCTAGATGTTTTTCGTGCCCTAAAAAAGAATTACACCAGTTTATGTCAGATCATGTTAAGAAAACTGTAGATTAAGTACAAAGCAGTATGAAGGCATTCTAATATTGATTTAGAAGCAAGTTTGAAATAAGTATCATTGGAAAATAAATAACAAAATGAATATTGAAAACTTTCAGGCTGTAGCAAAGACAAAGCTCAGGTTAAGTAATTTCATAAGTAAAAGCAGAGTCAATACCATCAGTTGGCTTCTGAAGTTCTGGATATTTTCGCCGCCTCTTAAATTCAGGACTGTCCTCTGCACGGTCACTAAAATTAAAATCTAAACCAAATAAAAATAGAGATTTTATAGCGACTTCCATAGCTTTCCAGGTGCAGATCTCACCCCGGGTCATTTTTTTTCGAATCATCAATAGAAATAGTTTTTATTTATTTATTTATTAGCCTATTTGTTTGTTTGTTTTTTGTAATATCATCACAGTTGATCGGACCGCAAGTTAAGAAGTCGGCAAAAAAAATGCCCTTTGCTGTGTCAGGAGATTGTAAATTGCGCGGGACAAAAACTTGTCTACTCACCGTCAGAAACCTCCATTTCCATATGGCTCTAGTTACCTGAACTTGAATTAGCAGTTTGTTCGAAAAATCACGTTAAATCATCTTCCATAGTTTCAATTCGAGAAGCTGCACCTGCTGGTAACGCATGTAGAAGATACGAGGATTGTTCGTCGTCATCACAGTCCGGAAGCGTTCAAAAAACTAACGTTACTGTTGTGTCCCAAATGACGCACCATGTACTATGCACTTTGCATATTACTAACCGCGAAATAACGTTTCCCAGGCGATGGCATATGACGTGTAGCAGATGTAAAACAAAGCCAAACTATTTGTTTTTCTATCAAAGATGAACGTATTCTTTTTATTACTTAAATTAATAGTACCTGTCATGACAAGTACAATACGCCAGGAGGCGGCGTCATCGTCTCCGCAGGAGAGTGTTGCTTGCCCGATCCGAAATAGATAGTAAGTGATGGTTGGGGCTGCTGAAAATGTAAGCATGAGTCTAGGGCCCCACAGTAGCAAAACGTAGCAACAGACTTAATTTAATGCTAATTTTGATTATTTTTCCATTTCCTTTTTAAGGATGAGCAAATATTTAAAAACAAAAAACAGACCCAATTTTAATCAATGGACAAGTTTACATTTTCAACATGTTTAAAATGACGCAAGAAAAACATCGTCATTAATAATTTTTTATTCCATTTGAAAAGAAAAAAAATAATCATATATATATATATATATACAGTACATGGTTATTATTATATTTATTCCTGGCAACACAAATCAAATTACAAAACTAGTGATAATCATCAATCAATATACCTGAAATATATATTCTTTGTCATTCAATTTTAGAGAGGGAGACCAAACCAATACTGCCAGCTGAACAACACTGTTCCCATTCTGGCAGTATATTTTGATGGAGTTAGTGATCTCCGCCCTGACTTTCATCTGTCTAGACGGTCATTTAGTTGTTTAATGACAGCCCTGGAAGAAGAGCGTGATCATGGCTGGGCGCCTGAAGCCGCCAGTATCTGACGCTCTATGATACTTAAACAGAAAATTATTCTATTCTGTTCAATTTCAGACAATCTGTGATCATACAAAATGTTGGCTGGGCAAGTAAAAATTTTAAGCACTGGTCCGACTGGGTCAGTAAAAAAAAAATCTTAGCGTTGATCCCTGCAGTTGATAAAATCCTCTTTGATTTTGTTTGGAAAAACAAAATCCATTATGTTAAGAAGTCTGTTAAAATGAACACATATGGTGGATTGAATTTCCTTGATTTCTCTTTTTTGAATAAATTGAATTAGGCAGTTTTTGTGTAATGCAAGTTCAATCTGGAATTTTATCCCCAATTACTTCTTTTCCAAATTAGGTGGTCTCCCTTTCTGGATGATCTGTAATTATAATATTGAACAGAATCCCTTATTTAAATTTCATAAACAGGCATTACTTGCATGGTCATTCATTTTTAAGCACAACTTCTCCTCTCATCTGTATTTTAAGACATTCTCTGTTTTTTTAATAATTGGTTTGAGAAAAACATTTTGATTGTTTCCCAGTTATTTAACTCAGAAGGTCTTATTTTAAGTTATGAAGAGTTCTTATGTAAGTTTGATTTTCCAGTAACTCCCAAAGAATTCTCCATTGTCCTGGACGCTATTCCTAAAGGAGTTATTATGCTTTTAAAGGAACTCTGTTAGATCAACCAGTACTTTATTTATTCTCTGGACCCAGTAGGAAAACTATGCTTTTTGTCACATCCTTCATCACATAAATATTATTTATTGTTTTGGGAAAATACGGTATATGGGTACAGTATATGGGTCCAAGAATCTTAAAGCTCTTAAAACAGTTAATATATATCATATTTTTAATCTTTTTTGTTAAAGCTTTTGCTGTTTTTTTTCTTCTTTCTCTCTTTTTTTGTATTGTTTTTTATGTAGCATATATGAATGGTGCTTTGCATATTTCACCTCTTTGTGTGAAAATTTGATTTTTTTGGCATTAAAAAACAAAAACAAACAGCTGCCTCTGCCAGGGAGAGTGCCTGCTCCTGCAGAGAGTTTTATAGATTTTATTAATGATCATTTATGGTGTGCGTTTGTAACTCTCTTATGTATTGAATATTTCTGCCACTTAAGAAAAAATCTGATCATAAAAATATATGTAGATTATTATGACATAAAAAATCGAATCTGTGGTATAATAAGGAATTAGTTATGAGATATGAGATGATGCACTAGATTATTTCCTCCAGTAGAGGACAGCACAGTCCACTTTCTAAAAAAACTAGTTAGCATATTTTCCCTTAAAATTCATAAATAAAGTTGTGTTGTGGGTTTGGTGTACCAACAGAAAAGATGAAAACAATTATTAGATACCACACATTTGATTGATAATATGTTAATATCAATTAATATAGTTTATGGTATTTAGGCTAAAAAATCCTAACTATATCACAACCCGATTTATCACTTGAATGTTTTGCTGACTGTTAAAGCATCCACATTTTTGAATAGGATTTAAGGAGGTCCAGGTGCCTATTTTAAGAATCATCAGTTTAAAAAAAATAAATAAATAAATTGTATATATATATATTTGTTCGACTCCTAATATGAATACTGGGAGAATACTTTGGGAGACGAACAAAGGGTTGACCTCATACAGGTTTTAATCTTTTAATCTGCTGATATGATATCAGTGAGTGTGGGTCAACATTAAATAAATAAATGACTAATTATGTGCATCAGACTGATATCTAACCTGCATTTAAAGAGTTAAACCTAAACAAACTACGTCATCAGACTTCCCAGCCTGTCGGGGGCGCTCCCGATAGTACAATATGTATATTCCCCGTAAATATTGCCTCTAAATTCTCTTTTCTCATTTCGTTCCTTAATGTAATAAACGCTTATTACACATGTAGATTGTTTCCCCGGATTTGAGGGAAGTGGAAAGCTGCCCACAGAGGGTGGGGCGTCAGAGAAGAGGTGTTCTCACAGCGTTAAAAGGTTATGTCGTAAAGCAGTATGTCGTAAACCAGGTGCGGAGAGGGGCCTGTTATGGGGAGGGGGTAACCGAGGGGGGAGAGGGGGCTCAATCCGCGAGGCAGCGTTCAGACACAGTGCAAAAATCATGGCGGATGGCCCCAGGTGCCAGCGCAGAAAACAGACACAGCCACGACGCAACAGCGGTGAGTCCCACAGGCTAAAATTGGGTCGCAAGCACAAGAACGGAAAGGCGGAAAAGTTGTCTTTCATTCCTCGAGTTGTTTTTTTCCATCTTTGGACTAGTTTAATGACGACTTATGAAGTTGTGTACTATGGGAGCGGGCTGGGCTGTCCCAGTGTGCTGCACCGTTATACCTGAGTCTGTCCGGACCGTTATACGGAAGGACGCGCGTCTCGTGCACCAGCTGAGTGTGCGTTAAACTAACTTAAGTTACTTTAATTCAAGACACATTTTTTTGTTCTTTAGCGTTTGCTTGATCGCAACTTGTGACGTAGTGAGTTAAATAGTGCAGCACTTATGCACAACATAAACTTGATTGCATTCAAGTGCTGTCTCTGGGGATTCTTGACAGTTAATGGTGCCATAAAACCGTCATAATTTTCTCACAAAGTCAAGGACAATTCATCCCAAATATTCTGTTATCATTTTTACATGTTGTTTCAACCCTGCATGTCTGGGAAATGTTCAGCAGAATGACAGTCTCAGTCACCATTCACTCTCATTGCAAAATATGTAACAAAAGTGAATGGTGACTAGCAGTCAGAGTATTCATTTTTGGGTGAACTATCCCTTTAAGAGCGTCCAGTCCTGAATCCCAACAGCAAGCCATCGTTATCTGAAAGTTATTTCTAGATTTTAAGTGAATATTTAAATTAATAGCAAATAACATTTTGGCATATTAAAACATTCTTCTTTCTAATTAAATATATAACTTTTGGCATTTCCCCATAAGAGCAAAAAGTGTTAAGAGTCTGCATACAGTTAATCTATGCTATCTTACATCAAATTTACTAAAGTAATTTAAAGTACACAGTGTTTTCATCCACTTATTTAACATCCACGTTCAACACTGCATAGGTAGAGACGTTGCTTTCTCTTTAAATAACCTTTCCGGTAATCCGGTAATATAGTCCGCCGTGCAGTTATGAGCACCGTGCTACCTTTTCCTGTGCGTGCGTCTGACAAGAGCGCGGATCCGTTCGCGACGTAACACGCTCAGGAGCCGTCAACGTGTTTACCTGAGCGGTGAGGAGACAACGGAGCGAGCCAATGTCCTCCTTTACCGTTCATCACCCTCCTCGCGTGTCCAGAGCCGTGATTGCCCAGACGGTGGAAGGGAAACGGTGTGTGAAACGCGATCTGCCCCAGCGAAGCGCGAGAGAGGCGCCCAGCGCACGCTACGGCAAATGGCAACTTGTGCAGGTAACGTTAACGCTAGAGAGAGAAGATGGTGCTTGATTGCAGACGTGCACGTCGTCCGCATCGCTCGCATTGATAACCGATTACCTTTTATTGGGCTTTGATCCACTATTGAGGGCTATTTCGCTGTACGCTCGTAGCTAGAACGCAGGTTGTTTTGTTTATATTTTTATTTTCGCGCAGGAGTCTAGTTTAAGCTGCCGTAAAGTGGCTGGAAACAAAAGGCATTGCGCATAAGGTGGTTGTTAGTGGCGC
Source organism: Enteromius mattozi (assembly GCA_032359235.1). Taxonomy (NCBI): domain Eukaryota; kingdom Metazoa; phylum Chordata; class Actinopteri; order Cypriniformes; family Cyprinidae; genus Enteromius; species Enteromius mattozi. The sequence continues at coordinate 16,673,881 of JAUMHE010000043.1, read as the reverse complement.
TTTCCGTCGTATTACTGGTCAGAAGTCAAACAGGTCGTTTTTTCCGTAAGGTAACGTTAACATTATTTGTGTAATGGCGGTGTGGACCGTTATTTGCTGCAGTGAGGGCGGGGCTGCTGCTCTCGTGTGTCGGAGACGAGCCAGGTAGGATAGGTGACGAAACACCTACATAGGTGCTTTCATTGGCATTTTTCTAATAAGTCTGCTTTTTAACATAGTATATAAACGCGGTTTAAGCTGTTTTATGAAGATTAATCGTTCTTTGTACGGGAACAAAGGTAGTATTCAGGTCTAGAGAGCGCTGATTCACTGTGTCCGTCGTTACCGAGTGAATTCTCACAGTTAAAGGTGTTATGGTGTGTTTCGGCTGATTCGTGTGATATGACTTGCTTATTGAATATTATAAGAATACACAGCGAATAGGGGTTTTCTTTTCGCGGACGGATGTATTGTGATAAACGGCTGGTGTGACGTCAGCACTAGGAGGAGCGGTGATGCTGCCGTGACTTTTATTTTCGTTCCTGCCGCTGATTCTCGCGCTTGACATGTTCAAGAGACCTCAAGATCTTAGGGCGTTACAGGACGGAAATGAGGTCATTTCGAGACTCGTTCTCGTTGGTTCAGTTGCTCAGCCTTATGTTTGCAAAAGAAGTATCATCACAAGTACTGTAGCAGCATCAGTGTCGTGTACGTTCATGCGTTTATTTTCAGCCATGTGTGAAAGAGTGAATGTTGGTAGGAAGCACGTGGGATTACAGTGTATTTTGCAGATACATGAAAAATGTCATACAGATATTTTTTTTTTTTTGTAACTGTGGTATTTTTACAGGAAGACATTAAGGTTATGTTTTAAAAGGGGTCACTTTGTTTTTTTCCCCCACTGCCTATTCTTCCTGACCCTCAGTCAACCTTTGACCTTTAAAGGCACACATGTTAACATTTATCATTTCTGTCAGGTCAGGATGATTCTCTTGTTTTAAGAATTTACCATGTGTTTTATATTATTCTTTTATTTTCTTAATTTTCTCTGTGTGTGAGAGAGAGAGAGAGAAAGTATATTTATAGTGTTAATGATAATTAAAACACAAATGTAATTACACTTTTATTATAATACATTACTTGTACATATACACATATATATATAGTAATATAGTAATAATAGATATAGTACTGTGTGTGTGTGTGTGCACAGATATGCATACACACACAAACATATATGTTGGTTTTTGTGATTTATGGGGACTCTCCATAGGCATTGAAATGTCCTCATAAATCACCTTCATATTGTAATACCTATGTCATACTCATGTCATTATACAAATGTGTGTCCTCATAAAACACATAAACCCGCACACACATTATATATATATATATACACACGTACATACACACACACATACACACACTTTAAGAGAATATATTAGTAGTAATAGTTTATATAATAGTTTATTGTTTGCATATCTCACAGATGTATTGTTAGGTATTTTATCAATAACATCACAACAAAATAACCTGAAATAGTCTTATGGTAATTCTATGTGTTGTTAGTATTATAATTAATATATTTCTGATAAAGTCGAAATATCTAATATATCTACAAGGTGAGGTGAATTAAATTTTCTAAACAATGCAAAAAAAAAAAACCTTAATGTCAATTGACATTTATAACAATCAAGTATATTGTAATGCATGAGTTAATGTGTGTTGTAAAGGTATGGTGTGAATGCATGTATCCACAGGAAAAGAAAAGACAAAATGAACACCTGTAGCCCTGAGCTCTTCTCACACTTTCCTGTTGATGGAAAAGGGATACAGAGAGCATTAAAGAGCTTTTCACATTCATTTCACTCGATGTTTGTGGGGGTGCTTGTGACTGCTGAGCATCTCTTTTTGCATGCTAATCTCTCCTGGCGGTTTGCCGCCTCTTTGTACGGCAGGGGGAAAGTTTCTCAGGGTGAAGGGGAGGGATTTTCTTTTCTTTTTTTTTGGGTGGGGGAGGGTTGGGAGGGACTTGTGTTTGTGTGATAGAAGGAAGCAGTTATATGTTGGTGAATGAGTTTACATGGATGAGAGAAAGAAAATGCACCGGTAGATGGTACTCCTGTGCTTAATTGGTCTCATGTGGCTCATATAGTGTAAATACATGAGGGCTCTTATTAACCAAAAGAGCTGGGAGAGACACATCTCAGATGACCGCTGATCCCAAGTTACTCTAAATTGATTATGTCCCAACATACACACACAAACACACAACATTACATGCCATAGACATAGTGACTGTCCCTCTCCTTCTCTCTATATACTGTACACAGACATTCAAAAATACGTTTATGCAGTTTAATGCATATGTTTGCATGAATGTGCAAGATTTTATTTAACATTTTATTTCACATTTCACATAACAGATTTAAATTTATTCCATAGGATAATTTACAGAACACAATATCTTGCGTAGCTTCTGATTAGTACTAAATTTCTGTACTAAAATGTACTAAATGCAAACTTATGTATTTAGAGACGTATAAACACATACATATGCTTTTATAAAATACATTAGGGATGTCAACGATTAATCGATGATCGATTAATTGTTGATTAGAGATGCAATCGATTAAAGCTATCATGGTCGATTAATCAGTTTCATTTTGGGCTGCGTGCGGCTCATGCGCAAAAGGCTGAGAGTGATCGTGAAGGGGCTGAATCTTTCACGAAAATAATTTACTAATGTACAAACTACGCTTTTAATATGATCCAAACTTTAAACCTACATTAAAACAGATACAACACAAAGTACTTTTGTATTGAAATGTAGTAACAAGTCATGTTTTATTATCATGTTTGTAGGCACTTCACTTTGTCAGGGCTGCCGACGCAAACAGCACAAATGTGTTCATTCCTAAAACTTGTTCATTCGTTCCTACGACATATTAATTTGTGGCTACTGACCATGTGTCATTAACGTTTCCCGAGAAAACCCATTATTTAACTTTAATGCGGTAGCAATTCAAGTGATAGTAACGAATTATTAATCTTTCATTTCCCCGCGTTTACCACATTATGTGAAAAAAATGATTAAAAATGAACAACAATAAAATAAACCCGAGAATCTAAAGAGTGAGACAGCGAGGATTTGGGGGGAAAAAAAACTAATAATTTTAAATTCGTGACCATCTAGCAAAACAGAAGCCGCGTATGGCTTGATTTAAGTGCATGCGCTCAAATTGGCATGAACCCAAAAGCATGGTTGCGATGTATTATTTGCCTGCTAACCAACTATTTCTCTTATTAACAAAGCTTTGTACCTTACTTGTGTCATAATACTCACAGTAAAATGCTTCAGATGGGTAACAGGAGGCCTATGTTTTGCCATAGCAGCGTTTAGGTTTTGGAAGCGTTTCACAGCCCCACGCGCCATACTTTCGTTTGAAATTCGTTTCACGAGTTCGTGCTTCCTTATGATAATAAAAAGCATGTTTGGCGTGCTGTCCGGGGGGCGAGCCGGGAGATCGGCGGACTCCGAGCCCTAGTAGTTTGAACCCTA
>JAUMHE010000043.1:16632776-16659407 GCA_032359235.1 Enteromius mattozi | reverse complement strand
CTTTTATAAATCATTCATTCGGTGTGGCCACATCTCGCCAACTCCATCCTCTTGTATTTAAGGTTATTTGTTTAGATATAAAATAAGTGCAAAAAATAAAAAAGTGGGACAGGACTACAGCTTTTCCTTAAGCAAAAAGATGACAAAACCTTGCCTCCCTCTCTGTCCATTCACAAAGAAACAGAATAAATATCCCCAGCTTCATACAAACCTCTCCATAAATCAACATATTTTAGGCAATCTCAGTAAAATGTTGCATGGAGCATCTGGGTTAGGGGAAGAGAGAGTCTGTGGAGGCTTTTATTCTGTTCTGGTCACATAACACCAGTATCACTAAAGCAAGCAACACCTGTTTGCAATTAAGGTAGGAAGAAAAACATAAAACATGGTCTAATAGCGCCACCTCCTGGTTACACATCAGTTGACAGCAAATGCAGTCGGGTAAGATATTTCAGGAGTCTGTGAAAATGTAACAAAATTTCTAAACTTTTTTTGAACAATTTTATAGTCTTTGAATTAATATTTCCTATTCCATTTCCATTTAATTTTTCAATTGAATTTGTATTACAATAGTAATGTATTATTTTATATTGTATCTTATCTTATAAAGTTTGAAACCCCTGATCTAATGCAGTGGCATTCGTACATTTTGTAATTTTACTTGCCACTGTACCTGTTAATATGTACTTTGTGTTAACCATATGGTATTGCATCATCATCATTCCAGGTAAGCGACCTCACGAGTGCGCCATCTGTAATAAAGCTTTCAAACACAAGCACCACCTGATCGAGCACACGCGACTACACTCCGGAGAGAAGCCCTACCAGTGTGACAAGTGTGGGAAACGCTTCTCTCACTCGGGCTCTTACTCTCAGCACATGAACCACAGATACTCCTACTGCAAGAGAGACACTCATGAGCTGCCCGAGCAGGTCAGCACCTCCACTCCTCCCTCTCAGCTCGACTCGGACGAGAGAGAGAGCGACGGAGAGGAGGAAGAGGATTTATCTGCTCTGGACATGAGCGATATCAGAGTGGTGCAAGTGGGAGAGGATTACGAGGATGATGAGGAGAGTGGCGGAGAGGAAGAGCAGGACCGAGGACATGAGGAGCAAGAGACAGAGGAAGGAGGAATGGTGATGGAGGTGGAGCTCGGAGATACTGACACTTTGGAAGAGGAAACCGTGGAAACAGAGGATGCTATGGAGACAGAGGAGTCAAAGGAGGAGGACACGGTTCTCACAAATAATGAGGAAAATACAGAGATGGCAACCGAGGACTGAAAGATGAATTCTCTTTTTACAGCCACTCACGTGGGACTAATGAAAGAGGTGACGAGCTCTTCATCGTAAACTTACAGTCGACGGTCGCTACGGAAACTGTCTCAGCTCTTTACTGTGTATAAAACCCAGGTGTGCCTGATTTACAAAACGATATTTCCTTGTTTAAAAAAAGAAACAAAACAGAAACTCCAACTCAACTAGACTTCGTAGGACTTCAGTTTAAGTTGTTTGGCTTTGTTCCGTTACCGAACCGCCCCTGGTATCTCGATTTATCAGTGTTCACGTGTTTTTGTTGCTCTGTACAGTCAGATTTCTATACCTTTATATTTGCCAATGAAGTTTACGAAAATCAGTATTTTAAAGTTTTGAGAAACAAAACTAAATTCTGCACTGCAGGTATACCTGGTTTACTTACGGGGATGATTCTCATGAAAACTGTCAAGAAGGGTCATATTTCACTTGAAAAATAAAAAAGAAATTATATTTTGCATGATGACATTGGTCTATTTTTACGACCATCACAGACATTTTTTAAAGAATACTGCAAAAACAATTGTAAATATATTTTAATTTATGCCATAAGTTAAATTCATGCTGATTTTAATTTAATAGGTAAAAGACTTTTTTGCATCCAGACATAATGGTTTTTATTACTGTATTATAGTATTTTAATCACAATACAGTAATAAAAATGGTCAAAATCCAATGCGAAAATGCTGAATCTTTAAAATTTGACTATTTTCTTAATGCAAACTTTAATTTTTGATATGATTTTTTTTTTTGAGGGGGTGAAATATGACCTGGACATTTCTTTGTGAAATTAACCACAGATACTTAATGCCTCAAGTTTAAGATACCATTCAGTATTTTTGTCGTGTTAATAAGGAAAGCTGTTGTTAGCATTGCCACGTTTTCCCATCAAAACTTTTGTCTGCCTTATGAAGGAAATTAAATTGCACTTCACTATTAATAGCTCATTTATAAAAAGAAGAAAATTTAAATAATTATGGAATGCTTATCATTTTTAAAATGTTATCATTTTAATTCAATTTAAACTGGTCACTTGTATTGAACTACTCAACTGAATAATAAATTCAAATCGGATTCTAATTCTATTAAAAAAAAAAGGTTTTGTAATAAGCACTCCAAAATATTTTTCGGCAACTGTAAAAAAATGTTTTTAAGGTGTACTTTCACGATCATGACACCATATGAAACCTAAAAAAACCTACAGGAAAAAAAAAAGTCAACCTCAAAAGGCAGTTTAACCTGTTTCATTTATCTTTGCGTGGCTTTATGTTGTAATGTGTCAGTCTGTGTTCATAGGAGATGCTCTAAGGAACTGCACACCCACAGCCTTATGCAAGACCGCCAAGCTGTAAGTGCCATTCACAAACATTAACACAGTGCTCCACAGTGACTTCCGGATAATCTAGACATACATGAAAAGTTCACATGGCTCAAGGACCCAACCCAACAGATTTGACAAATTCATACAAATATTCAAGTTTGTAACACTGCCCTCATTTGTAAACAAGTGGCACACTGTCAAGCTGTTATATCTCATGCTGTTTTTCAGTGTTTAGAAAAGTTGTTTTCTCTCTCTTATCCCACTTTGGTATTGCCAGGGAAAAAAATAAAAAAAAAGAGAATGCAAAATATGTAGAATCATATAATAACCTAAGAACAACTAGCCAAACCAAGTAATGAATACAAACCAATTAGAAGCAGGTAAGAGTTATTTGATGAAAGAAATATACTTGAAAGAAATGTACAAACCATAGGATTGTATAGGAGCACAACCCATAATCATCAGCAAATGTTCTGTGTTATTAAAATTTCCAACGTGCACGGCCCTATAAATGAAACTAAATCTAGCATCACAAAGTCATGCAGAAGGCAAATGTAATATGACTGTGAAGTGCACAAAGAAAGCAGCACTTTCGAAGAGGCGCATAGGAGTAAAAATGTTTTAGTTGATTGTGTCTGAGCAGACTTTACAGTATTATTAATTTCAATGCATTTTGAAATGTTTATTCATTTTTGTGTTTATGCATGTGTATATTGTGTAATACCATCAGTATTATTGACAAATGTTTCATTTGTAGAACCTTTTTATATACGTCTTATTTTTGTATTGCTTTATTTATTGCGTGTGTAATACACAACACACATAGTTTAACAATGTATTTTAGAATTAATCTCAGTGCCACGAAGGAAGTTAAACCCTGATATACAGTATATAAAGCTGAACTTAACAGTATTAGTTTTATAATTTCAACTTATCTTTTAACTCTACCACAAAAAGTCAATCAGGCAGATATTTGCACCAATTGCTTTAGTTTTTCTTGAGTAACAGTAAATGACCCTTAAACCTGTGATGAAGAGCATGGATTCATGTTATTGTACTGGTGTTGAAATTGCCATTTTGGAACCAAAAGCAGTCAACCCATTTTGTCTGTTTGTTTTTATTTGTGCCAACTTTGCATTGTGTGTGTAAATGTCACATTTTTCATGAGGTGATAAACCTGTTTGTAGGATTTTTTCTTCCTTTGTTTCCTTTTTTGATGTCCCATGAAATAAAATAAAGTGAAGCACCAGGTCATTGCTAAATTACTTCTTTGTTCTCTAAAAAACATTTAGTGAAAGTGTGCTGATATTTAATAATAAAGATATTTCATATTTTTTCTCATGGGGTAAGTCTGGATCAAGTCTGCATCAACAGAACGTTCCCTGAAGTCCCTAAATAAGCAAACCAAAACAGTATTTACAGTAAAATCCTACAAGTCTGAACGTTCCATTATAAAGCGGCTGTGCTTTGAACGAATCCATATAATATAAAATACATAAGAGTTGGTATACCTGTAGTTAAATTATATGTGAGAAGTTTAAGAGCTAAAAACAAAACCAGTGTTATTGAGATATTTGCTGCCCTCTGGTGGAGGGGAGTAACAACACTCAATAAGCTGACCAATTTGCCTTGTCAATTTTATTTTGATCAAGACAAACCTCTGCAAAGTACAGCAGAACATCTGACAAATTACATTCATCAGCCATTTACCAAATAACCATATTTGAATTAATTGTCATTAAAACATTTTAATAAATCTGTCTCTATATTAATACAGTTGTGGTGTCTTAACCTCCATGTTCTCTTTTTCACACAGTATGTCCATCAGACATCTTTAGAAAGAGTGATCAAGTTTCATGCACTCACAATTTCTTCTCTCTCTAATACAAGATCTTGACATGTTATTTTGTTTACAGCATGACTAGGGTCTGGTCAGGAACAGTAGCGAGTCTAATATCATCATGGGGTAAAATGTGTCCTGCACACATTTAATTTCAGTGTCTCTCCAAAGACTCACACAGCCTGAAATATGTTTGACATTTTCATAGCTCAGAAGTTTTTATATCCTTTGATATTGGATCAATAATCAGAAAATTGACTCAAACAAAAGATTGTGTATCCGAATCTTGAAATTGTACACAATAACTCCAGTGTTTCCCAGCAGCAGTCATCTCAGGGGTACAATCCATTCCCAGCAAAAGGATTTGTTAGGATAGAATAAAATCCATGTCTGTCATGTCAGTCAATCAGTTGATGTGTTGCTCCAAACCATATTACAGTATTACCAAGGAAAGATGTGATGCAAAATGTAGTACTTGTAGTGAACGGAAATCTAGAAGCATCAGATTTCTCCCATATGGTTTTCAGTCAGTCAGAAAATGTTCATTTTTCAAGCCCTCATTGCTCCAAATAAATCCAAGGATGGTCCAAAAATGACACAGTCCAATGTATTCTGGTATATAAAAATAATACGACATCCAGCCAAGAAAAAAATTACTATTATTTAGTCCAAAAAGGATATGAGAAAGGAATTGACTGTTTATGCTGAACCCAGAATCCTGTTTTTTTCCTCTCCATTTTCCTCTCATGTAAACGTACCAAACTTTATGCCCAGTGTTCAGACTGGCAGTCAAAGGGCTGTTCGGTCTTCAGCAGTAACTGTCCCGTTGGGTTTGGTCAAAGGGTTCCTGTGCGTGTGACCTACCTGCCGAATATGGTCTCACATTCCATAAGAACGAGCTCAACGATCTGATTCTGGTAGACCATGTGTACAGCCATATTTGCTGTCTCTACCTCTGGGCGTAGAAGAGTCGGGCCAAACACAATAGCTACACTCTGCGTGGTCATCCTGTTCTCGTCAACATGCTGGATTACTCTACAGAGAGAAAAAGTGTTTGCAAACACACTTGAGCAATTCACATGACATACACTCTCTGTAAAACCAATATTATTACAATTAATGATTTCCATTTATGTTGATGTGCCTTCCACAGCAAGTTGTTCTCTCCTCCTTTTATACTTACTTTTTCAAGTGTTTGAAGAGTGCCTGTATGGTGTCATGGTTTGGCCGTGGCAGCTGCTTCATCAGATCTTTAACCGCCTGAACTTTCTGCTTATAATCCGGCATTTCTACACAGATACACATGAAAGTGTTATAGGAGTGCAAAACATCTCCCTCTGAACACTGGTGTTAAATATTGATCTCCACTCACTGATAGTGGTGATGAAGTTGTTGAAGAAAGCGTAGGGAAATAGAGGTTCGGGCAGCTCACGGAAAAACATCTTCAGGGCTCCAGTGGTCACGTGAATGTCCTCCCATTTACTGTCCCCTAAATCCACTTTCTCATCTGTATTTATGTTAAACAGATCAAAGTGATCAAAATAATCATCCATTTTTTTATTAAACATGATTAATCTATTACATATAAATCAGTGTGTGTGAAAGGTAGCAGGATGTACCGTGATTAACAGCAAATCTCAGTTTTTGTATAATGGCCAAATTTCCACTGACTCTGTACAAACCATCCACTCCTAACCCTATATGAAAAGAAAAGAAAAGAAAAACATTACAAAACATTGAAATGCATATTAGCATGCAGTTCACAGCAGAGTATCAACTGACGCAGTTTACATGCACAACAATATTGTTGTATTAAGCTGTCATTTTACTATCATTAATACTTTATCATGGTTTTTAATATTTCAAATTTGATTATTTCTATATCTACTGTTTTCACCTTCATTTTAAAGTCATACATTTATTTTGCTTTATTTAACTTAAAAGTTAAACTGAAAAAAGTTGCCTTGGTAACTTATGCAATAAAACAAGTTTAATATTTTAATACATTATATATTTTTCAAATTTATATAGATTATATTTGATATACATTTTATTTCATATATTCTTTGTTTCAAGACGCTTACGTGGAATTTGATGTGCATGTAACCTTAGTCACAAGGGTTGAAACTAGCAATTAAAGTTTTATTAAGCATAAACACAGAAAGCTAGGGTGAGAGTAGATTTAGGATTTAGTCAGCTGCACATGGGCTGAACAGATGTGTACCGTTTTTCTCCACCTGCTCAATGCACATTGAGACAAAGCGAGGGACTGTGGTACTTTCTCTCTGACAAAGACTGCTCAAACTGCAGCCAAACACCTGATCTGCAGAGAGAGAAACAAACAATAAAATTTGAATTTTACCAAAAAATCTGTGTTCTCACAATTCTGTGTGTATATGTACACGTAGTACCTTTAATGTAACCCTTGTCTTTGACGGCCTGTAAAGTGGGTCTGCCTGTGAGAAGCTTCATCAGTTTGGTCTTCTTCTTCTGTTCTGCATTATCCATGCTTACAGATTTCTTAATATCTACAGCATTATGGAAAGAGAAGTCTATTTAAGGAATGGTACTTTAGGTGCACTGGGCTGAATGATGTGAGTGAGCTGTATTACAAATAAAATCGCCCACTGTCATGCATTTTTATTTTTATTAGAGCATTGTGTTGCTAGCTTAGAAGTACACTAAAAAGCTGCCTAGATTTTGAAACCTAGGATCATTCACATACACACACACACACACACACACACACACACACACACACCTCTACCCTTCTTGGAGTTTCTTTGCTCTTTTTCTTTGTCATGTTTCTCAGTATCAGGAGATTCTGGCATGTCTTCTTCAATGGCCTCATCAGACTCCCAAGCCTGCAACAAAAAACACATACAAGAGTTCAGAATAAACATATAATCAATAATAAAATAGAAGAGGGACGAGGTAACGCAAGTGAAGGCATAAAGAAGAGTGATCTTACATATGCGTGTATGGCTTCAGTCAAAGCCTTGTGCCACTCATTAATGAGGCTCTCACTATCTGACTGCAAGAGGAGCTCCATGCCCTGTCGAGTCTTCAGCTAGACACATAGACACAAATCAAACAACAATACATGTCATATAATTAATCACGCCAAGATATCAAGCTGTTTGCCACAGTGTCAGCCAAGCTCTGTACAAAAAGGACAGGATAATCCACTGAATGACCTTAATAACAGTTCAACATTCATATCTCTTTTAACCAAATCAGACAAAGAATTAGGTGAACCAGTTTCCAATCAGCTCTTTACCTCTAGAACGTGTTTCTTGCTGGATTTGTCTTTAGATGCCCAGTCCACTGAACCTCCTTTGAGCTCAACGCTAAACTCCAGCTTCTGTTCTCTTCCAAACTGTTGAGAAAGCATGAACACATAAAAATGCATTTCAGGCATACAAAACTGAGTATATCACATAGGTTACTGATGATATTCTCTCAGCACTGAAGTGTCACTCACCCAACCAGTTCCGCTCCCTTGGCCCTTATTAAATAGTAGTGAAGAACTCTGCAAAACTGTCCAATAGGAGGCCCAGTTCTTCCTGTGGCATAACAAAAGAAACAAAACAATATCAGCACAGTACAGTTTGCTTAATAATTGAGAGCATTCCCTAACTATTTGTTTTTACTTACCGGACCTTCTTTCCATGTTCAGTGATTTTAGTCATGTTTAATGTGGCACATTTCTCTGATGGCTAGAACAGAGAAACAGATGTGAAATGAGAGAAAGAAGACACACCTAAATAAACACTACATTGAGAGTGATGAGCAGCAAGTGGCTAGAGAATCAACCCAAAACAGAGTTCTATATTGCATTCCACTCTTTCGTATTTAGTAAGAAAGCAGCACAACAGACGCAACCAATAAATCAATCATATATAAAATGCATAATTTTACAATCTTATTGGATGAGTTGCATTCAAACCACATGCAAATGTACACACAACTGTGATCACACATTAGTTCAATACCATATCAATGCACAAAACTGACATTATTTTTTACAACATGCTAACGTAATCACTTTTTAATAGGTTAGTTCACCCCAAAATGAACATTTTGTCATTAATTACTCACCCTCGTGTCATTACAAACCCATAAGACCTTCATCTTCGGAAAACAAATTAAGATATTTTTGATGAGTTTAGAGAGCTATCTGACCCTCAATAGACAGCAACACAACTTAAATGTTCTCAGCCAGAGAAACATGTTATATTATTTTTGTTTCTGCAGCTGGGAACATTTCAGTTGTGTCGGTGTCTATGGAGGGTCAGATGGCTCTCTGAACTCATCAATATCTTAATTGGTGTTCCAAAGATGAACAAACGTCTTACAGGTTTGGAACGACATCAGGGTGAGTAATTAATGACAGAATTTTTATTTTGGGGAGAACTAACCCTTTAAACAATTGTGTCATATTTCTGTGGCATTCTAAAGGCATTGATCCATGAGGTCGTCCAGTGATTTACCCATCCATAACTATTAAAGCACTCCACTTCACATTGAGCTTATCCAACACCCTTAAACCCTTAATGCTCAGGTTCTCATGGCTTATTGATTTATCATAAACCCACACCACAAGCACACATAACAGCTCAGCATTAAGAGAGGAGTGAAAACAGGGCAGGGCAACAAAGACAAATATAAAGGAGGACCAGGAGGATAAGAGAGTGATGATGCTGATACTAACAGAGTGTGGGGGTTTAGGAGAGGAGGGACAGGAGGAGTCAGAGTCAGGTGAGCCAGTTTTGGTGTCCTACAGGAAAGCAACAAACCACATGACTTGTGTACAATTTTATCAACACCTGTAATAATCCAGCAATGACAGTTTTCAATAGTCATCAATCACTGTACCTATTAATTCACATCAATAATTGCCAATATGTAATTTAGACAGCATTGTATACACTATATACCTCCATTTCAGGGGAAGTTAGGTTATTCTACCTTTGTTGGTAGTCTTAAAGTAAAAATCATCCATTCAAAAACTACACAGGATCATTTAATCAGAGCATGATGTGATTAATCACAAAGGTGTAAAGCATTTCTCGAATCATTAAAGAGTTCATTCAAAATGATAAATTCTGTCATCAGCTTAACTAAATACCACTCAAAACCATCCACTGAAGACAAAAGGTTGTGAGCAACATTAGCGTGTGTATATGATGACAGTTGAAATTTAATGGTGAACGATTCCTTTAAGAATTATATATTCGTGTGCAATTTCTCATGCAGTTCAAACACATTGTGCAGGATTTGTGCATAAATCACTGTATATACTGAAATGAGTTTCAGTGGGAGAGAGTGTGCATGCAATTATCTCAGACAATGTTTTTGGTTGCTGGGATATAGGGGTGAGGCAACACTGACTTGTGGCTTATAAGGGTGAGAGCGGAAGGTGCTTTTGCGATGCGGGGGTAAGGTTCGCCGATCCTTGACAGATTTCTGTTTTAACTTCAGTCAAACAAAGCACATGTAAACATCATCTCCCAAATCAGGATGGGAGTCAATCACATTGCAATAACCAAAACAACCATTTCCTTTCAACCAGACCAGCATTTGACAGTGCTTGTAAATATAAATCACCCCTAGTCAGTTTCATAATGACACAATGCCTTATGAATTATATAAATCATAGTCAAGCTTTTAATGTATTTCAATTATTAAAATATATACTTATTTTACCATCAGAGGTTTGAAGCTCATAGTAGAATTTGCAGAATTAGTAACAGCAGCAGTAGCCAGATAAACTAAAATCTCAGCTGTATCAGCTATCAGCTCAAACACTGGGTAAAACAAATCTTTATAACGAACTGAAAAATAATTGTTTAACCACTAAATGAAGATAAAATTATCTTAATTTATTTTTATTATGCATGCTGTCATTGCCTCATGTCTAATGGTATGATGCCTCTTTATATGCATAAGCATGTGTACCTTGTCATTGGACTCGTGTAAGTATACGCTGTGTCTTGTCCTGATAGGAATGGAATCAGGCAGTCTCCGGTCAAGACTACGAGTTTTGTGCACATCTCCTGGCAGCAGAGGTGAGTGGTTAGACTAAAATAGGTGGAACAAGAAGAGGCAAGATTAGTAGGATTGCTAATGAGGTATGTCAGGGAAACAAATTGAAATACTCAAAAAAAGGTGTACACGCACACACAGACACACACTTTCAATTAAGCACTGCACCGGGCACTGAAACCAGGATTAGTAGGTTTTAATAAACTAAATTGAAAAGGATTTCCTGACTAGATATTTTAATGCTGATAAGCACCTGAATCTGTTGTCTCACCTGTGATTTGAGACCGATTTTAGGAAGCTCCCACTCAGATCTGGAGCCATCTGCGCTGTAGTAATACAGCCGGCCTCGCTCATCTGTGTGTCTCAACCACTATATACATATACAAAACAAAGCCTTATGAGGCAGGTTTCTGGGTCATTCCGGCTCTAAATCCTTCTCCTACACAAAAGCATATCTAAAGCCACCCTTCCACTATCTCCAACATTTAATTACAATTGCTGCATTGCACCTCCTATTGACAACGCATGTATAAATATATGGTTTAGTGCAAAAATATTTGTAATTCTCACCTTGCATGCATAGATTTGATTTAAAATGTGTTGTTGAGTAGTTGCATACAGAACATGTATCAAATAAAGCAATGCAAATAAAATTAAAAAATGTAAAAAAAAAAGTTACTTGACTTGTCTACTCTTCAATCACTGTGATCATCTCTAGACACACTGAATCAACGGTTCGGACAGGTCATATAGTATGTTGACCATAGAAATTAGGAAATGTGGTCAAGAAATAAAAACAATATAAGCCAGCGGTTGATTAAAATGTTAGTAGTTTCTCCATTTGTGAGCTTAGTCCGACAAAAAAAAAAAAAAAGAAAAAAAGTAAAACATTAAAAACACACTGACTTTGACTTGACTTTGTACCTTTTCATTAGTATAGTCAGACACATAAAGTGTGTGTCCATGCTCATCCATTTCCTCAGACCAGCCTCTAGGGGGCGAACCATACTGGCTGTCTGATTGGCTGCTCAGACAGTTTTCCTCTGACGACAGAACCTTCACCCAATCACACAAAAGCAAGACGAGTAGAAAGAAATACAGACAGAAACAAAGTAGGAGAGTTAATTCAGAGAGGCAGACAAGGAAAAGAGAGATGAAAAATAAATCACCACCGGTCAGTCAATCAACCCTTCGCCCACCAGATAAAGGAAAATCAATTACCCAGAATGCTTTGCATGCATATAAATATACAGCTTAGGTTGAGAAGGAGTTTTTCTATGCCATCATGCACTTACCAAGACCACTGCAAATATTTTGTCCATGAAGCCAATACATGCGTGTGTGTTTGTGCGTGCATGCATCACTGTCTGTTGTGTCTAATATGAGGGTGTTGTGTGTGTACCTCAGTCTCAGTGATGTCTTGTTTCTCTTTCCTGTTGAGGCTGTCCCGTGCCCGTGGGGGTTTCCAGGTCCTCTCCTGCGTGCTGCGATTGTAGTAGAAATGTCTGCCATTCTGGTCTTTGTGAGTCTCCCAGTCACCATTGGTGTGGAGCGGAGAGGAAGATGGCAGTGGAGGGGTGGAGGACTGAGTGATCTTCAGCTCCTGCAAGTTTGTGTAGACAGGAGAGTCAGGCCTGCCCTGCCCTGAACCTAAAGTCTGCATTAGAAGAGAGAGAAACAATCGTTGTCAGAAATGGTTGTTTTATTTAGAACAAACGATCAAAGTAAAACTAAAACTGTACAAAGTTCGCAATGAAATACACTTACTAAAGAAATTTAAATTCAACGCTTTATCTGGAATAAGAGGCAAATTAAACTAGACACAGAAACACAGAAGGTTAAAAAAAAAAAAAAGTCTTAAAAGGAACACGGTACATTTTTTGAAAATAGGCTTTTTTTCCCACTCCCCTAGAGTTAAACCGTTGAGTTCTACAGTTTTTGAATCCACTCAGCTGCTCTCCGGGTCTGGCGGTAGCACTTTTAGATGCATCTTGGCTTAGAGAACTTATTCTGCTCTTTACAGGCTCAATTATTGTGACTTCATATGAAAATACAAGCTTAAACATGTTACTGCATAGAAAGGGTTTTAAAAACCGTACAGAAAACCACAAATCATATTGATATTTCATGTACACACTTATTTTTCTCCATGTTAAAGTTCCTCTTATCCAACCTGTTAAAGTTTCAGTTTTTCCAGATTTTTGACATTTTCTCGTTCAAGCGTAGACCAAAAATGTTGTTTTATGGTATCTGTGGCAGCTCAACATTCGATGCATCCCTACTGCTCACAGGAACTGATTAGAATAGTATTTTCTTTATGATACTAGAACAATAGATAGTCACAGTCAGAGAGGGAAATAGAAGGGATAGATTGGAGAGAGAGAAAGAGAGAGAGACTCATTCATACCTGAAACTTATTTATAGAAGAACCAGCACAACCACATTCCAGATCCTTACAACACACACCTGAACTCACACTTTACCACCAGGCCTCTCAACAAGATTAGATTAAATGACAAAACATTAAAAACAAAACAATCTGGATAATGAGGAATGTGGCACAATAAAGCATGTAGTATAGCAAAAAGCAATGAGAAATCTCTAGTCCTACTAAATACTGAAATAGAGCGAGCTAAAGAGAGATGGAGGAAGTGAACAACTGTGCCCAAACAGTGAACTCTATGGCTTGTCATTCAATCAAACCTGTTACACAACAGCCCCCTTGGGTAATTTAATTATGACTAAGCACATTAAACTAAGTGTGTGAGAGAGAAAGCTCTCTTGATATTTTTGCAAAGCTGTTGAAGGCTTTTTTTTATTAATTATAATGCAAGAGAAGTGAACCAGTCCAGCCCTAGCTTCCAAAGCCAAAGAATCCCAGCATGCATCACTGCACCATCTGAAACAAGGTAATGAGCTCACATGAATATGTGCATGGTGAACCTGGATGGCACTTAACAGTTTAAGCCACAGAGGATAATGTCATCAGATTAGAGAGTTAGGCTAAAGCGTACACACACGAGCTAATGGTGTGGTGTGATCAAACTCAGACATTTAAGGTCAATGAGTAAGGAAAAAATGTGGAGAACCTATACCCACTACCCCTCCCCCCCAAAAAATAATAATGTGATCATAATGATAATGTAATGACTTCATATACAAGACTTCATTAACTACTGAAAATTAAAGTAATGGCAGTCTGTGCCAAAGCGAAAGAGTCTTCATAGTAAATCATAAGCCCAAAATCATTTTAATTATCTTTGGCTCTTTAATTAATACTAGTGTGCACTGAATAGTTTACTAAAATGATACTTTCATTATGGATAAATCACAGGTTAACAGCAATAGGTATGCTAAATATAAGAAGTAACATTTCCATAACTAATGTAAAACATTCAAGTAATAGTGAATGCCAACAACGTCACACAACTGAGAACTAATGGTAATATTGCTAGTAGCTAATCTCTCACTAAAACTGGACTCAGCCAATTACGCCATCTCACATATGCTGTGGGTGGGGTTACGTAATGGCTTGGAGGATGAAAACGTTTTAAAATGGACACTGGAAAAAATAAACCGAATGTGTTTGAGTCAAAATACGTGATGGTACAGCCTGGGGCTTTCCACAATGGAAACTCACCAATAAAGCATTTTACATACACTGAACAACAATCAAGAGACAAAAAAAAATATGTATAACAATGACAACAATAGAAACCCAACCAAAAAAAAGCAATATATAAACACATATGGTCACAAAGACTAGCACATCGAGAGAACAAAATTGTTGTTTAAACTTTAAAGAAATACTTAATCCAAACATAAAACTGATAGATTTGTATCCATAATATTGCTTTCTCCAAAAAAAAAAAAAAATCTTATCTGAATCAGGAGAGAAATTTGCATAGATCAAGCTTCTGACTTCATAAGATGTTGATTGATGAGTAATGTGCATCATCGTCAGGTATTTGTCAGCTGTCATTTTGATGGCACCATTTCACTAGAGATGATTCATTGTTGAGCAAGTGAAGAAATGCTAAATTTGTTCAAATCTTTAAGAAACAAAACACATCTTAACTGTCCTGAGTGTAAGTAAATTTCAGCAAAATTGCATTTTCAGGATAACTATGCCTTTAACAAACCTGACAGTTCGAAACAAAATTAGGTATTAAAAGGGAAGGCATCACAAACCCAGCATGATGTTAATAGATGTGTAAACACAGCCAGCAGGTGGCGCAGTGCTAACCCTGTATGTGTGTGGATCCTCAAGATTGAGAGCTGAGGACTAGGCCTTCAGATGACAAATCAAACATGACTCCTCACATGCCAATCAATGGGCCTTATATTACTTGAAGATTTAATTATGCCTTCCTAAAATTTGTCCATCACTGATTGGCTGAAATCCCCAAAAGCTGATCTGTAATATATTGACTCATTGAGGTTTCATCAATGTGAAGGTGTTAGTCACCATCGTGAAGCACTTACGAGGCATGAATGTATAATTTATTTGATCATTTACTAAAGGCAAAAAAGGACCTACAGGTTTGATTTTACATGCAACAGCAAAGAAATCACATGGATTATCTTAGTAGTATTTTACACACTACACATTAAATTTATACTGCAAATTCTGGTATAACCGCATTTCTTAGTTTTAGTAGCTTTAGGTGAACATTTTGTTTCCAATTTATTTATAATAGGAGCCAAAAGAAGAATAGAATACAGCACTGAATTGTGCTGTGTGTGCAAAACTGTGGCTTCAGAAACATCTACACAGCATGAGCATGTATCTTTATGTGTATGTGTGTGAGTAGAAGACTGCTGGAATGAGGAAGCGTATCTGAAGTCGCAGCATGTCAGAACAGAATCCCTGGAAAGCAGAAGAGAGCAAAGCCATCTCTGTTTCTCCCTCTCACTACCTTTAACTAACTCTCGTAGCCCCCACTTCTTTCTCTACCTCTATATAAAAAGAAAAACTCCCAGTATTTCTCTTTTTATAACCTCTATAACTCCCTCTCTTAACCCTAATTCTAAATCTTACTTCTATTACAAATATATACATACATACATACATACATACATACATACTTGAACTGCTAAAGCATTTATAGCTAAGCTAAAGGGAAAAAAAGCTAAATTAAATTGGGGAAAAAAGAAAAATGCTAAATATATAATATTCACAGTGACTGACCAAAAAGGGTTAATGAGTTAGAAAAACAAATAAAAGAATATGAATCATATTAAAATAAGAGCATTTTGAAATGTAAGACTCATTCCTCTATTGTTTCAACTTCACATTGTCATCATTTTCCCCTTATTCTACTCCACGGCTCTGTCTCTGACATGAGGAGACTCCACACCTCAAATCAGCAGAACACTGTGTGCCAACATGCCCTACAGACACAGACATGTGTTTCTGTGCCGCTCTCTAATAGGCATGCACCAAAAAACAAAAGATTGAGGGAATTCAAGAAAGATGTTCAAAAGATGAAAACAATTATAAAGGAGAGAGAACAAGAATAAAAGTGAGAGTAGAAATGGAAGAAAAGCATTTGAATAACACCCTCAAAATACAGTAAACCAAAAGTCTAAATCAGGTAGGTAACAAACGCAAAGACTTCTTTAAATAAACCACACAGACACACACATCCACTCGGTCACTACTGACCAGCCCTAGAAAGGAGGAGTAATCCTTTGTGTGTGTCCTCTGTGCCAAGAATGATGGGACAGATTATGCTGTGCAATCCTCCTTATAGTGACCCTTGAAGCTAGCCAGCACTCTAAGAATGAGAAAATGACCTTTGAACGTAAACAGTACTTGAGTACGCAAGTTTGTGCTGAATATGAGTATAAATACTGTTGCATTGGGAGCAGCAAGCTTTGAGGTCAGGTTAAAATCAGAGAGAATGCATTGAAAATATAGCCCAGGGTGCACCACGTGAAAAACCCTTGGGTAAGACTTTCTAATACTTGATGACGTCATAAAACACACCCTGTTGCCACAAAAACAAAGAGTGCAAAGTGGATATAGGCAAACTAATCTCTTATTCTGGCCAATGTAACAAGTCAGTACAACAATAATACACTAGTCAACATTTGGACTGGATCAAAAAAGTTAATCAAAGTTGTCCTAAGACAAGAACACATACTGGTTAAAGGTTTTAGGGCAACTTTGATGAAAGGTTTTGATCCACTTCAAATGTTGACTACTGTAGACCAGCACATAAACAGACAGCACTCAAGACAACAAACACAAAACAAAAAAAAAAAAACAGTTGGACCCTGTGGTCAAGTTTCATGCAGGGCAAGTCAGTTCACTCAGTGGCCATCTTAGAAACATTATTTTAAAATGTAATGATGTGTCACAATCTTACTGTTTTATTGTATTTTTGATTTTTAAAAAAATGCAAACTTGAGAGCCTAGGAGATATATAAATATATATAAAAAATTTGTCAAACTGATAAAAACCTGTGCACCCGGACTCCTCAAACAAACAAATCAAACTGAAGCTTGTGACTTTGACAACTCTCTTGCCATGTTTGTCTGCAATATGCATAAGCTGAGATCAAATCTGTTGCTGAGACAGCAAAAATCCCATTTTAACGATGATACAACAACCAGTTATCAGAAACTCAACATGCAAATCAAGCACTGATTCCACTCATCTGTGTCACAAGGTTTCAATACACAAAATCAACCCTGTGCAGGGATACACAAAGCCTAAAGCAGGTTAAACCTTGAGCTCACAGCAACCTTCTAAAAGAAGAATAAGAATCGGCATTAGAATGCTGTCTATTTGGATACTTGTCAGGGGACAATTACATTAAAACAAATTTTTACAACCTGCACAACAAGGTTAAATAAAGCTATTGCAGCAGTGGTAATGATCCATGTTTACAGTGAAGTATTAACAGTAACTACCGTACAGTATTAGCATTACAGTATTATGTAAGCTACAGACCAATAGGCCCATAGAGCAGTTGAACACTGACATTCGGTCGACAGAGCAAACAGATTAAAACAGCTTATGCGTTTCATCTGCATCAGGGCAGAGGAATCAGAAGTCACTGTTTTTCACAATCACATCATTACAGTTGTAAAAAGCAAAGACAAAAACGCATGCAAAAGCCAAAGCTTGGTAATGCTGTGTATTTTAGCTTGCTTGTGTGGAGATGTATATGCTGAGTGCATGCTTTCTTAAATTGTGTGTTCTTTGATGCAGTGTGTGTGTGCGCGCGTTTCACAGGCCAGCTGTCTGCTGAACTGTTATGTAGCAAAGCTTATGTAATGCAGCAATGCACATCACCCACATGCACATCCCGGTCACATCAGCATGTCACAGTAGCTCAAGACAATAATACAAGCACATCATGTTCTGGCTCTGCTTATTTCTGTGAAAGCAACTGCTGTTTGTGTGTGAATGTGTATGCAGTGACATTTGTGTTGCACATGCAAGCCTAACTGTATTTGCATTGTTAGATAGAATAGAGTCTATCATATACATTGAGTTGTCTAAGTGCCAATAATCAGAGAAATAGTTTACCCAAAAATGACAGTTCTAACCTTCTTCTGTCCCTCACAAAAGAGATTTTGAGGAAATATAATACTATCACACTAGACTCCGTTGACTTTCACTGTATAGAAACTGTATGTGTGTTTTTCTAAATATCTTCCAAATAAAAAATAAAGTTACACAGGTTCTGAAAAACATGAGGTTGAGTAAACAACAACATAATTGTTATGTATCCCTTCAAAATGTGAAAGACAGAAAAGAAAGAAATGAGAATAAAGAGAGACAGAACTATTTTTAAGTAGAGCTGTGATAAAGGCAGAAATTGTGTGTTTGTGTGTATTCGTACACTGCTATGCATGATGAAAATGCAGGTGTGTGTGTGTGTGTATCTCTTACCGGTTCCTCTGGGTACATGGTGTCTCCGCAGTGCTGCTCAGTGCAGAATAAGTGAAAAGCGCAGCAAGCGACTCTGAACTGGGCTGGATGAAGGATGCTAGAGCCAGTGCAGAGCGCTAATACACGCACACACAAACACAGAGCATCACTCTCCTCACCCCTCCCATACAACACAGTCACGTCATGCCCAGACTCTCACCCACTCTCCCTCTATTCTCAGAGCGATTAAGTAAATCTTTATATGAACGTAAAGACAATCCTTCTGTTCACGCGCACAGATGATAGAAGGAACTATAGGCTGAGTTTTCATCTCTTTCTCCTATCAAACTCTCTTTCTCTCAGGAGAATGAGATGTACTGGTATGTCCTCCATGTTCCTGCTGGTGACCTTTGGTCACACACATTAACAGGCACATTTGCACAAACAAAACACGCCTTGCTCAGTTTCAAAGAGTCTTTATCTATGGCTACTGAAATGCCATGATGCCAAGACCCTTATTTTGGTTTGAGGATTTCTGGTGTTTACATGCAGTCCATCATGAGGTGATGGGAACAGGTTGGCATTCAGACAATATTTACATTGTGATGGAAAATGTTTAATTTGTAAATTGGTAGAGATTTTGCTATACCATTAAAACCTTAGGATATCTTAAATCAGCTATCACCATGATTTTTGCATTACTCTGACAAAGAAAAAAGGTTAAAACAGATCACAAACAAGATAAGGAACATCTGCAGCAAATCTACAGTACTGTTTAAAGTTTTGGGACTGGTAATATTTTAATGTTTTTCGAATTAATCTCTTATGGTTACTGAGGTTGCATTTAATTAATGGACAATACAGTAAAAACAGTAATACTGCTAAATGTTATTATTATTATTATTATTGTTATTTAACTGTTTTCTATTTGAATATGTTTAAAAAGGAAAATGTATTCCTGTGATGCAAAGCTGAATTTTCAGCAGCCATTTCAGACAGTATCAGTTCAGCAGACAGTCTTCAGCATCAAATGATTCTTCAGAAATTATTTTTAATATGCCGATTTGCTGCTCAAGAAACATTTCTTATTATCAATGCTGAAACAGTTTTGCTGCTTAATATTTTTGTAAAAAGCTTGATATATGCCTTTTGGGATTCTCTGATGAATAACGTTTAAAAGAACAGCATTTAATTGAAAGGTCTTTACTGTCTGTTTTTATCAGTTGAACGCATCCATGTCAATTAAAAGTTTTTTGAGTGAGAGTGTATCTGTGTGAGTGAGCATTAAAAACAAAGCATTCACGCCATCCTACACATGCCATGATGACACAACAGCAAATATTTGCTGTATAGCAGAAATGCTGTGATGACACAGCAGAAGGATAAGACAGAAAAACAGTAGGAGGAGATGACGAAAATAAGAGCTTGAGGGAAAAGAGGGAGTGTGACTGTGAGAGAGAGAAAGAGAAAAATAGACAGAGAAAGACAAAAAGAATGAGAACAATGACTTAAAAAGACTGATGAGTAACTATAGTGAAACAGTCAAATACAATGTCACACAAGAATGTGTTTAAAGAGTTAACATGTTGGTGTGTTTGTGTGTATCAAACAAATCGTAAATGTGTCAGGTTTTCTTAAATCTCTTTTCAAAAACCAGAAAAATTGCCAATGAAACAAAATTTGCATTTTTTGGGGGGGTCAAAATACATTCTCTTCACCCAGTTTATTGTTCACTGACTGCCATAATTATTTCATATATGAGTTTATCTCCCAACAAATATAAACACTTGAGCCTCCCAGGCACCATCAGAACATTAAGAGCGGCCTACTAAGATCCGTCAGTCATTTTTTAGATCAACCAATACCAAGAGTTTGGGCGTGGCTACTGTAGCAAGCTGGGTCAGATGGCGTTTAGCCAGTGTGGCAACACAGCTAATGCAATACATCTGAAAATGAATTCTGATTTTGCAAGCAAAAATTTGACTGACAGACAGACAGACAATGGGTTAAAAAAACGAAGGAAGTTTCCAGGTTTTAATTGAGACATTCAACTTGTGGACATTCTTCTTAAGTTAAAGTCAAGTTTTGCAGCTCGTTACCTCTTTACAGTCAAGCCCCAGAAAAAAATAGTAAGATTTTGTGTGATAGGGTGTGATAAGCGTAAAGAGCATTTGCGAACAAGCTTTGATTTTGAAATTCTGCTAGGACACTAATAGCACAGAAACTAAATAACTTCACCTTTAATGGGTGGTTATAAAAGTGATTCTCACCTGTAGGTTATCAGTTGAACCGCTGCTGAGATCATCCCCAGATTCTGAATCATTTCGGTTCTTATCCAGGCCGCCGCCCTCTCCAGCAAACTCTTCATTAATTGCACCTTTTTCCAGTCCTCGACTACTCTTCTCTAACTCTTTATCTTTCTCTCCATCTAATTTGCGACTTGGGGACTCAGCTCTGGAACGAGGAAGTGAGCCAGGTGAAGTGTTCGTTTGTGTGGGGGGGACGAGCGCTGTCGGGCTGCCCGGGCTTCCTCTGTCATCCCTGGGCGGCAGTAAAGCATTGCCAGAGGGAGAGGGTAACGGGCTCTTTTTGTTGTCATCTGGCCGCTGAATCTCCAGGCCAGATGGTCGAACAGGTCCAGTCCCCCCTCGACTTGCTGCACTGAGGGGTTTAGGAGGGGGCATGAGAGCCCGGCGCACCTCCCGCACATACTGCGCTGGGACATAGAAAGGTTTACTGGCCTCGTCCTTGCGCACCTGCCACCAGTCTTCATTGGTCTTCTTTACAAGCAGGTAACTTTCCCCCTGTTTAATAGTGATCAAACGGTCTTTGGATTTGTACTCATAGTCAAACTCCACCTCTATGTACGTATGACCTGGAGCCACCGAGCGGTCCGCCATTGCTGTCATAGGTCAATGGCAGAAGTCATCAAACATGGTGAGGTCTGTTGGGTTGATATGAAATCAGCTAAAGGAGAAAGAGAGACAAGAGAACATTTTATTAGAAATATTAATGACTGATGTCTGCATTGACATGTTCTGCCTTTGCAGAGTCAAGGCAGTGTTGTGGTAAATTACAGAAGACTAACAAATAAAATGCTTGTCCAAGCAATGTCAATCAGTTTCCTCTTTGACTCAGAAGAAAAAATAAATAAATTAAAAAGAAAACAGTTCAGTATTTTTTTTTTTTTATTATTTTATGCTGTAAAATTATGATTTGATTTTCCAACCAAAAATATTGCTTATTGTAGTTTAAAGTATTTGGATTGATAGAAATAGAAACAAACAAGACTTATAATTCAATGATGTAAAAACAAACGGGTAAAAAATAATAAGTTCAAAATTTTGACCCATATCTCAAAGCTGCAGTCTGTAACTTTTGGCGCTCTAGCAGTTAATGAACAGAACTGCGTGCGTCTTGCGGAAGAACACTGTAGCCTGAGCTACTTCTCTATATCTATGGCGAATCACACAGGTACTCCACAGCGATACCTACCCAAAACCCGTCTAAACAGTCCAAATATAAACACTTATTATAGGTGTACCATAGACAAGCCAAAAACACGGTTTGGTAAATGGATTCATGGTGTACTTACTTGTTATATAAATTTTGTAAATTTTGAACAAACAAAAAAAGTTACAGACTGCAGCTTTAAAGATATACAGAATCTCTTTCACCTAAACAACTACTCTCATGACCATCTGAATGACCTCTATTGTTTATAAACCTCAAATTTATAAATCTAGTAACATTTTAACACATGGTATCATCAATGCATGTAGCAAAAAAAAACATTTCAAGACAATAGAGTTCAAGACATTTACCAATATAGCAAAACAGGGATTTTGAAACAAAGAGAAATTTGCTTCAGGGTACAGTATATGAACTTCAGCATACAGCAAACATCCAGACTTTGGAGCATCTTTGACTTAAGCAACTCATGCTGAACGAGACAATTCTGAGGTCAAATACCATATACACTCAACGACGCTATACATGGCAATGTTACAGAAAACAAATCGCATCTGTAAGAAGCACTATTCATATCTGCAGGCCAGGACCAAAAGTTTTAATGTTGACATTTCTAAGTAGTTACAAAAAAAGGACAGCAATGATTTTGCTAACACACATATACTCTCTACCAAGGACTCTGTCACTTTACTTGACACCATGTTAATAAATCTACATTCAGTTCTCTCTGTGCTTATGCTGGGATAATGGCAATTTTAGTGTTGGTAACATACTGTAATTTATTTGTTTATTAAGTTTACATAGAATTTCACTTCAGCACCAGACACTAAACAGAACATGGAACATTTAATGTCATATATTAAAGGAAATGCTCATTGGCAATATCCAACTATAAAAGCCAAATCTGTAATTTATATTTAGAAAAAATTATAAAATAATAAAACTCTAAATAAAATCCGCTAAACATTCTTTGAACAACTGATTGTGCAAGTGTCTTCCCATCCTCAAAATTAAAGCACAGCATCAAAAGAAATCTCTTATACCCCATGCTGGCATGCTGCTTAACCAGAGACAGCTGAACTCAGCAACTAAACACTGGCTTACTGAACAAGCCTGATCCAATGAGTGATGACATCAGGAAGAGTAAACCCTGCGGTGAAGTGTCTGAGAATGGGATTTTGGAACGCAGAGAGATAAAGAAAGGAAAGAAAAAAAATTTAAAAAGAAAGGAAAAGAAAATATTTCTACATCTTTTGACCAATTAATTTCTGTGACTTTTTAGTAATTCTTGATTACTGTATTTTTATATATCATTTTATAAGGAAACAACAATTCTGAACCAATTTTAGCCAAATATAATAACTACACAAATTTATAACCCCTACACATGCAACACCTTTTAACCATTTTATTAATTTCTACATGACTTTTTCAAGTTTCCCATGACCTTGGGAAACTTGGAGAAAGATCAAAGCTTTCTTTCATGTTTGTGGACTAGAATACCAAACAAGTTCCATTCACAAGGTGTTTTTACTTGTCATGGGAAAAAATGTAATAAATGACAAGAATGCCAGTCAGCACAAAGCCAATGTTTCAGTTAATCGAATGAATAAATAAAGCACAACAATTTTAAAAAGACAATGTAAGAACACAACATGTGACAGAAGCTCCACCCACCCAAACACACACAGAAACCTCATATCTCACAATCATTCACATACTACCCTCCTGCCAACGTGACAGTTTAAAGTGCTGTTATATAGATTTTAATCCAGGATTTAAACTCAATAAGGCCTTTAAATTCAGTGTTTAACTGCATGACAGTACATGCTAACTAACGTTTTACAATTTGCCGTTGACAATCATCATTTCCCCCTATGTGTTATAAAATTAGAAATGTCCTTGTCATATCACCTCCGCGTGTGACATAAATCTGTATCCTTATGTTATATACATACTTCAAACAATGACACATCAATGTCAAGTGTCAAGAAATGAGCTTTCCCTGTCAAACATAATCCATCTGACAAAACAAAATCCAAAAAAGAAAAAGAATCTATTGCAAAAAATAAAACATAAGGACGCTAAGCGAGGATCTTTACGTTCATCTGAGGCGGAATTCCTTCCCTCAGGTGAGGGGCACACTTTAAAACTCACCTGTGTGACAGGTTAACATTTCAAATTAAACTTTCAAATGTAATTTCCTCAGCAAATTCAGCGTTCAAGTCTGTATACATGGTTATCTCAGCTTGGAAGAGGTGAGTAAGTTAGACCTCAGGAAACAGGTTCGCTCTCATTCCTACCTGCTAACCTGCTAACACGTTTACAAAATCCGTAAAACCCGATTAAACACCTATAATTGTACCTATTTCCACAGGTTACCGACAGATGAACGTACCTGACGAGATATTCCAGGTGTTTCGTGGGCTAGGGCTGAAGAAACATGACCAATTTGGCGTTCATTGGTCTTGCTGGACAGTTGAGCGTCGAAGTTCCTTGTTCCTGAGCCGCGGCGCGAGCGAACTCCTCCGGCACGCTCGCGCCCACTTTCCCCACAAGCGCGCTCCCACGCGCTCCTGACGGGCCGGTGCCTGCGTGAACTTCACATGGACTCTGGAAGGCCGTATGACGGTGACCTGCCGCCACCGTGAGGCTACAGATGAAACACCTCACATAAGTTTATTAAGAAACAACTGCTCTACAAAATCATTTAACTGCCAAATTATCGAAACGGGGCGTCTATTAAAAAAAAAATATATATATATATATATATATATATATATTGTTCAAAATTAAGACAGGAGGTATTTGGACACTGTCTGGTCGTCAGACGTTAGTAGAATATGCTCAATGTTAATGTAATGAACTACCT
The DNA here is from genome assembly GCA_032359235.1 of Enteromius mattozi. NCBI lineage: Eukaryota > Metazoa > Chordata > Actinopteri > Cypriniformes > Cyprinidae > Enteromius > Enteromius mattozi. Next base: position 16,634,652 of record JAUMHE010000043.1, on the reverse strand, counting down.
GTTGTTATTTTGCTATGGAACTTCCTCGTTCCAGATCTTGAGGGGAAATGAATTCACACCAAAAAAACAAACAAACAAAAAAATAAAACAACAACTGACCAATATCTGTATTACCAGTGCTAAATAAAACTACATATTTAGGCTACTACATAAAGATATTTAGGATACAAAGAACTAAAGATTGATAGAATAGAGACAAAAAAATAAATAAATGAAACAACACAAACATCATTTATAAGTACTTTGAAATATGCAATAATATATTTTGTCAATAAAACTTTATTAAAAGAAATGCAGAGAATCTGTAAGCATTAAATGAGCTTCTTCTTCAAGACTGCTAAAAGTAATCTGAAAGAGCAAAGGTTACTTATGCATTTCCTCCTGTTTGAACTTTTACCATCCAGCACACCTACCTTTACTGTCATAAAATACTATTTTCTTACTGTTCAGTCTGGCAGTGAAAAATTGTTTCACGTTTCTTTGTGCTTTACTGTTTTTGTTGGTGAACTACTGTGTCTGTGTTCGGTAAAATGGCAGATCCTAATGATTCTTTGGCTCAGGATCAGTTCAGCTGTTCAATTTGGATCTACTGAAGGATAGGTTAGGTTTAGTTGTAGAGATATGGTCAAGACTATATTTTTGCATTAAAATGTTGTTCCAGGGTCAACAAAATATGTTAACCTGGGGACACATAGAACTTGGCAAAATCAGGACATGCTACACAAACATATTTTCAACAGAATTCAAGAATAATTTTATAGGCAAACAGACATAGTGGAGTCAAAATCTTCATCTCACCAGCTCTCTCTCTCTCTTTCCCGCTTGCCCTCTCTTTTTCCCTCTCTTGGGCACTCATACTTTCAGTTCAGTGAAAGAGAAACTCATACCACAGTCTGGGTGTGGTTTTCAGAAGTTTTTTTTTTTCTAAGGGCTAGACCATCTGTGAGTTATTGTTTGTGCAGTAAAATGGGAGAATCTAGCGTATCTTTGGCTCATGATCAGTTCAGTTGTTCAATCTGTCTGGATTTACTGAAGGATCCTGTGGCCATTCCCTGTGGACACAGTTACTGTATGAGTTGTATTACAGACTGCTGGGATCAGGATGATCAGAAGAGAGTCTACAGCTGCCCTCAGTGCAGACAGACCTTCACTCCAAGACCTGTTTTAGGTAAAAACACCATCCTGGCTGAAGTGGTGGAGAAACTCAAGAAGACAAAAAAACATGCTGCTCGTCCTGATCAGTGTTACTCTGGATCTGGAGATGTGGAGTGTGACGTCTGTACTGGAAGAAAATATAAAGCTATCAAGTCCTGTCTGGTGTGTCTGAACTCTTACTGTCAAAATCATCTCGAACAACATGAGACTTTCTTCAGAGGTAAGAGACACGATCTAATGGATGCCACTGGACGACTGCAGGAGATGATCTGCCCTGCACATGAGAAACTGCTGGAAATTTACTGTCGTACTGATCAGCACTGTATATGTTATCTATGCATAATGGATGAACATAAAAAAAACCATGAGACTGTATCAGCTGCAGCAGAGAGAACAGAGAAACAGGTTTGAACTAATATTATGACTCTAAATATTACTATCAATTGCAATGTGATAAATGTTAACATAAATATTCATAAAATTGTAAAAGTACCATGTGTTTTCCAAATATCTTCTGAAAAATCTTGAAGTTATTGAATACAAATATACTGAACAATTACGTTTCCCAACAGAGGCAGTTGGAGGAAACCCAGAGTAAATTCCGCCAGAGAATCCAGGAGAGACAGAAGGAGCTTAAGGAGCTCAGAGAGACTGTAGAGTCTTACAAGGTGAGTTTTGAGCAGAAGAACAACTGCTGTCTGCTGAAGAGCTGTTTGAGACT
>JAUMHE010000043.1:16608983-16620081 GCA_032359235.1 Enteromius mattozi | reverse complement strand
TAGAACTGGGTGATAATATAGTTAACATTTGATGATGCAAATGATCAAGCTAATTGAGATTTGCACAATTTGATATAATGTGACTGTTAGTGTACTGTTTGTGTGCAGAAACAAATTCTATTCTTTTAAAATTGGGGTTATTTTGCGATGCAGAGGATTCCTTTGACTAGGTTTCACCAGTTCTCCTCTGGATATACATTCAAAATATAGTGTATTATATTTTATGTAAATAAGATGTAGTTGTAGTGGCATGTTATCATTGTTTTAAGTTTGCAATATAAAAACAAAAGTCCCTGTAGATGTTAATTTGCATTACTTTAAGGAACAGCTTACCCAGAAATGAAACTTGACTTTGTTTCAAACCTGCATGAGTCTTTCTACTCTGAACCATAAAGATTTTGTTTTAATGTCTTGGCCACTTTTGCGTATAAATGGAAAGCACACTCAAAAAAATTATTCTCGTACACTGTTCTGTTTATTTAAAAAAAAAATGTTTTCATTGAACACCACTATGTTTGGTTCTCTTTTTATTCAACTGCATTGTATTAACCCGGCTTGAAAAGTTATTTTTTGTTTGCCCTTCCCATCATGCTTTGCACAGGGATAGATAAGGATAGAAAATCTTGAAATAAAATGTTATTTTAAGCATTTTTTTTATTAAGATGAGAACATTTGAAAACTTGTTAATGTTTAATGCTCTTTTATGTTTGTATTTTTAAAGACCTTCTGGTATGTTGATGTTTTGGGGGACCTGCTAACATGAATCAAAGCTGATTTAATAATAATAAAAATACTCTGGGCATGCCATGGAAGTATCAAAACCATCTTATGTTATGCATTACAAGTTGGCTAATGCCTAAAGTTAAGTAAATCACACCTATCATTTTTTTCAGTGTAAAAGGATGTCTTCCTATTAATTTATTTTCCAGTTAAATGTTTTAGTTTGAGTTCAACAAGCATAAAATGCATCAATTTTATTAAAACTATATTTGATCAAATTGCATTGACCCAACTCCATTTCATTGCATTCATTTGTTTTTTATGAGTTGGGGCTACACATATTTATCAGATGGAAATCCTGCCCTCAATTAAATGGAGTTCATCCAATGAATAATTTTTTTGAGTGCAGAAGGGCTGACAAAAGTATAAAAATGAATTCAAAATAATTTCAAATTCATTAATACTTGACAAGAAGCACTTTGTTCCACAGCTTCATGAGTTCAATTCTTCATGAAACCGCAGAAGTGTTATAAAGAAAAAGCTGTTTGTTCAAAGAATATTTAAGAAATAAGACACAGAAAAGAGTTGTGCTGGTCAAACACTTAATGCCCTGGGTTTATTAAACATTTTTTGTCATAAGTTTTTTTTTATTATTATTATTATTCGTTCTTCCAGGTGGGACTAAAAAAAACACCTCAAAGATAGATGATGCCATTGGAACGGGCATTCAGATTGTGGTACATACAAACAACAACTACGAGTAGCCTTGTGAGGTACCGTCCTCTTCACAGAAGAGAGCTCATGCTGGCCCCACAGGACGGGTGCCACCATGAAGTCTTACAGGAAACAAAACGTCCCTTTTTTGTTCGCTTTCCTTGTTTTCATATAAAGTGGAATGATGATGATGATGATAAAGAAACATACTGAGATGTCACTGTAGTCCTCTCCCTTATGAACTACTGTTACGCACAAATAACAGACTCGCTCCTTAACACAGGGGACGTACAATCAGTCATCAAAAACAGAGGTAATAAAAATAAACCCATTTAAATTTCACAAACCCCAAATAAAAAAGGGCCTCTCAGATTCCAGAAAAAAAGACTCGTACAAAGAATCATACAAAAAGCAGCATTGATTAAAAAAAATAAAATAAAAATAGTGCTTGAGTGGAGTGGGGAGCAGCCATGAGAGAGAGAGGATATAGAGAGAGAGACAGAGAGAAACCCCTGCTGCTTTTTTCCAACAAGAGATGTTCACATACAACTGCTTTAGCTACAAACACACACGCTCACACACACTGCACAGAAACCCAGGAGGTTACAGTGTATAAAAAAAAATGTAAAAAAATTAAGGGGGGGAACAAAACAAAACTGTAAACACCTCACAATAAATAGATAAAACAGCAGGTTTTGCACCATGCATGTGACGCATACATTCAGATACAGTCTCACAAACACTTGAACATTCACAATCTGACACGCACACACACACACACACACAAACTGCACACACACTACGAAAATCGCAGTTTTTTTATGATTTTTTTCCCAAGTGCAAAACATCACAAATGAACAATTTCTGTATTCAAGTAATGTTATATACAAGGGGGTGTATTACAAATATGTATGTACATAGAATATTTTCCATATTTCATAATTTACAGATGTTGATATCTTAACAGTAACAAAATTTTGGAAAAAGACAAAAACAAAAAAGATGAACATTGCAATTAAGTCCCAACGGCTGCCACGGAAACATCGTCGCTATGATGCATAGCACCTAAAGGAGACACCTCGATTGAGAGGAGGTGTGTGAACGCTTGAGGGGGCGGGGCTACGTCACCTCCATGGCGACTGTGTTGTCTGTTAGACTGTTTAACGGAGGTTTCTCTTGATCGTGATTTTCCCTGCAAAACAAAAATAAAACAACTTATTACGAGACCTCAAATCCAATCTGTTACTTAAAAAAAAAACAAACAAGCCATTAGTACTACATTATATTAGGGGGCACCCCTTGAAGACCGTTAATTTTATTTAATTTTATTATTAAATAAAGATCCACCAGATCCACCAAAATCATCTACTCTACCACCATCTACTCGCTCTCCTGTTGATATTTTGAAGAATTTTATTATTAACCAGACAGTTGAACATGAATGAATTACAGTTTTCATTTTTGGGTTAATCATCCCCTTAAATGCTTTTTTGTTGACAACAGATGCTACTTTTAATTTCTATTTAACCAAAACTTTTCTTTTGACCTCTCCCACAGGTACTCACCTGGGCCCCATGTCGAGGGTAGTCGACCCTGCGGTGACCTTTGGGATGGGTCTGTTGGCGTTGGCAGCGAGTTTTAGGGCAGAGGCGGGAACAGTGAGCTGACGCTGCAGCTGCCGCACACTCAAGGTGGGTGCTGGTGATGGGACGCTCACTCTCACGGCCCCGCCCATTAGTGTTTGACCAGGGGCGGGGCCGGCCGTGCCCACGTGGTGATTGGCCGAGGAGGTTCCGTTATTAGTGGAGGTGGCAGCGGGGGAGGAGGATGAAGTGGAGGTAGGGCCAGCAGAAGGAAGAATGGACGACACTGCAGAGCTTGTGTGATGTAAGCCCCTATAGACTCCTGCGGAGGCAAACGGTGGAAGCTCATGAGAACACAATTCATTGCATGCCGAGCGACAAATATATAAACAGTGAAAGCTTAGCAAGTTTAGAAAGACCAACCTGAGGCTGAGACAACTCCGTTGACACCAACTCCCTCCTCTTTACTCTTGAGCGCCATCAGCTGGTCAGGATTCACTAGTGCAGAGGCAGCAAACTGAGCACTGGCAGCATCTATCGTCTTTGACACCAAACTCTGATAAGGAAAAACACATTGTTAAATTACAACTGTACAAAACAGCAGCTCAGTAAAATTCAATCTGTTTTGATTAAATTCAGCTTGAAAACAGCCTTTTCATTTGTTTTAAAGGATACTTTATATTTAAAAACAGCAGTTTGTTTGTGTTTAATGCCATTCCAGCTATTGTGGCCATTTTCATGGTGAGAAATATTCTGACCGAATTATATCATGTTTTTATTTCCTCAATAAGTTGAAACCAGCACAAACTAATAAAACATGCTTCACAGATAAAGGCATTCGGCAGAAAGAACAAGTTGGAGGATATTTCCTTATTAAAAACTATCATCCTGGAACAACCCAATTCTACAGTCTGTATAAACAATCTGGTCCCATCGGTTAGACAGTTAATAGGAAATTATTTTTCCAGCATTGGGAGTTTATTCATTGTATATAGATCCCAATCTGTTTGCCATTTGTTATTAACATAGGAAGAAATCACTGGTATAAAATTCATAGGAAGAGCACAAATTCCGCCAATAATGCTTCTTTTGTCTGCGTCCTCATTTCCTTTGAATCCACAGTGCCCAGGTACCCAACAAAACCAGATAATAAAATTATGGTCCTATAGTTCCAGAAGTTTGTAAAAACAATCATTACAAGTACTGGATAATTATTTTTAAGGGATAATATTGGTTGAAGACAAGACTTTGAATTTTTTTTGTTTTTTTCTTTGATCCGTCAGTATATATAGGGATATGTGATGGAAGAATTTTTGATATAAAGGAGCTTTTGCTGGAAGTTATTTGGGGGAGTTTCAGGTTTTTTGTTTCTTGTTAAATCTAAAATTAGGTTTTTTTGTTTTGTTTTTTTCCAAAGAAGAATTTTACAGAAATGTGCCTGTTCCAGTATGCTTAGATCCACCTTGAGATCACATAAACGTGGTTTTATCTGTAATCCATAAGGTTAGACGTGTCTTGGTTGAGGGCTGCACAATAATCATTGTGCAATATGCAATGCGCATCTTGTCAGTAAAGCCAGTTCTGTAATGTTTCCCTGGTAACAGCTATACACAATGTAGCGCTCCGCTTACAAATGTTTTATCAGGCATTACATGCGATACATGAGATTAAAAAAAAATCAACATATTATCAAGACAGTGGAATTCCTTCAGAAGTACAGTGATATAAAAACATCCGCACTGGGTTTCGATTTTGAAATGTGCAGTGTTCATGTTTATTCAACAAAGTCAAAGCCTTTCAAAAAATCTATTTGTGGCGGTCAGTTTTAATATTGTGGCGGGTCACCACAAATAAATCAATCAACGTATGGAAAATACTGTATGATCACTACAGAGACGTTAGACCCAATGGCAAATGTTGGAAGGACTAGCAGAGCCTGAGGCTGCTCTAAGCAGATAAGCACTGAGTGCCCGGTGATCGCCTGAAGCTACGAAATCAGCATACATCAAATTTTCATAAGGGCACTATCTTTACAACTAAACCGAATATTTGATTTTTTAAAAACTACATTCTCGCCTGAAAAACTCCACAAAACTACATTTCATGACACAATAACAGTAATATTTTAAAACTTAGCAGGTTTTTGGGCAATGACGTTTCACAAGTCCACAAGAACACATACTAAGAAACGATATTGTTGGTGAAAATATAAAATGATAAAATACAACGTTATATTCTGTGTGTTTGCGCACTTATGAAAATAAGCAAATATAAATAAACTCATGGACAGCAGAGCAGAACAAGTGAAGGGGATCCCATTGTATGGCGCAAAAGTGATTATTCTAGTCAGCCAAGGTTCTGCAGGGAGTTAGACACATTTGCGCATTTATTATCATAATAAATCTAGCTGTGAAAAGGGTCCATAAACTAAACAAAGGACATCAACAAATTCTTGCTCACATCAATGTATAGTGACATGACGTGAAGCTAGGCACTAGGATAGATGCCAGGTTTAATAGGCACTGCAGATCTATTGTCACAGAAGGCTCACCTGGGGGTTGTTAGTGATGGCTGTGCTGCCAGCCTGCTGCTGTAGCTGGACCTGTTCAAGCTGCTGCTTCTGCATCAGTGCCAGATGCTCCTGGTGTTGCTGGTACTGCTCAGCGGTGAAAGCTGGAGGAGCACAGGTACAGAGAAAAGATCAGGACATGACAAAAACTGATGTTACTGCTTATGTCAAGATTTACAGTCATCACAGTATGCTAACAAACGTTCTTCTGACATTTTCATAGGGTACTCTGGTAGTCTTGTAAAGGGTTTTCAGTCAGAAATGTTTTCAGTCATTCCACATTTTAAAGTCAACTTTACAATCTTAAATTTGAAAAAAGCAGCAAAACTCAGTGACTATTTAGCACCAGGGGACTCACCGGGTGTGGGTGGAGGGACACGTGGTTTGGAGGAGGAGGCGGGGCCTCTCTGCGTCTGCAGCGTGCTGATAGGGCGGATGAGGAAGCCGCGGCGGGGTCTCCGTGCAGACCAGTGCTCAGGATTGTCGGGGTCGTCTGGCGGTGCCGTCCGAGGCTTGAAATGCCTCCAGCGACAGGCTTTGATATTGAGCAGGATTTGTGTGAGGTCTGGTGAGGTGGAGGAGGGGGCAGAGGTATCTGTGCTGGTGTGTGAGGTATCCGTGCTGGGCTGCTGGGTGGGAGACAATGATGGGAATGTGGTGGAATCCGGGTCCAGCCCATGATACACAGTATCCCATTCAGAGTAGGCTCTGTCCAACAAAACCCTACAAACATAAAAATGTATTATTTACAAACATATACAGAATGAAAAATGATATTTACATTAATTAAAATGTTTCATCACAAAAGAACTACATATCAGTATTTGCTGAGAAAAAAAAAATTAAGTGCCCCATTATGCATTTTTGAAAACCTATTATGGAGTGCGTAACAGCTGAATGAAAACATCCTGCAGTTTTTTTTTTTTTTTTGGAACTTTTTGTTTTTGTTAATTTTTTTTTAAACAAATAGAAAAAGAAAAAGAAAAAGAAAGACTTTCTCAAAATAAAGAATCATTGAAACGAGTCATTTTTCAAATGAATCCCAAGCCATTTCATCTTGAGGTCAACATTAAACATTAGTACATTGCCTGCCCACTTGTTGGTCTTTTCTTGTTGGTCTGAATGAAAATGCAAGTTCAGTTTCTGCAACTAGGTGTCACTTTTGCGGTTTTCCCAGTAACACTTAACACATGAATGATTTTAATTAACTGAATCAAACTTCAATTATTTGTGTATGAAAATATTATTTCAGTGGCTTAACCCACCTGCCCCCTCTGCCCACTCGTCGGCGTGCCAAACCCAGGCATCTTCGCGGCACCGTGAGTGTGGTGAGAGAATAGCGATATCGCACATCTGCTAACCCGCCTTCGGCAGGATCTGACCAGGGCCAACCGCCCACAGGTCCTGAACGTGCCTTTAAGAAAAACACAGAATAATTTACTTATTAGTAAATACAGCCTAGACTGCAACCTTTCAACACGCTCTTATTCATGCTGATCAGGATGCTTCACAACGTACAGCATGATATTGACAGCCTGTTCTCCTCCTGAACCCAAACACACCATCTGGATCATTCTCCTCCTCAACCTCTGAAGAGCCAGAGAACATCTGAGGATACAAGAGCATGTTAAGCCAAGAGAAAACAAAAACTGACTCTTGTGAATACCTGTCACTGAATGTGTGTGTACCTGTGAGTAGGGCTCATCGTCTGAGCTGGGAAAGTCATACTGATTGAGGTCTTTAGTGTTAAAGACTGCCGGGCCTGAATGAGCAGAGCCTGCCAATGGTAATGGCTTTGCCTTCTTCTCATACTTCCGTTTCTGTCGCACAACCTCTGGTTTATCCATCTACAGCCGAACATAAGAAACAAACCCACAAGAGATTAAAAATGTTGTTGTTTTTAAAACAAGTTGACTTAAGATATGAACACAGAAATGAGTGTTGTCAATCGAATAAATGCTTTCACGAATATCACACTATAATATAAACTGATAACAGGCAACAGCATGTGTAAGTGCACGTGAAGTGAAATTGGACTGTGTGTTTGACAAGTCTCCTTTTTGATGTGGTTGTAAAGATATTCTATGACTAAAACGCACTTGTCAAGGGGAAAAAAAAAAGATAGCTAAACTGGAATTTGGATTGCCTGACTCAATAAATATAACAGTCCTAATAGAAACGTATTAAGGCAATTAAGCAGGAACAAAACACAAAAAAATAATATTTTTTATATAAAACACAGCATTCTTGTACTTGTGCAAAGTATGTTTTGGGCACAAGGGGGAGCACACTGTCCCAGTTGAATAGAAATAATGTGAGCATGTGTGTATACCTTGATCTTGTAGTCCCGGTCATGCTCTGTGTGTCTGTACTGGTTGCTGTTGGTGATTGGGATCAGAGGGATGACTGGTTTCTCCAGAGCTCTCTGAGCCAAAACCTCTGCCATCACCTCGCCTCCAAAATCAGCCATGCTGTTCCTACACACACACCATTGAACACATCAATGAGTTAAACAATACACAATCCTTTGCCAACCCACCTAGAAAACCAGGTTTCCCAAATAAATTAATAATTACGATAAAAATGCTAATTAAGTCAACATTCCTTGATATTCCCAAGTTGTATATAATCACAGGAACCAGGAAAAACATAATAAATTATGTGCACCTCTTTTCCACAATCTCCAGTGTGAGGTGCAGTAGCTCTCGCTTGCTCTTCTCTCGTCTCTTGATCATCTCCAGGATTGTGACAGCTCGGCTCAGGTCCCTACGCAGCTTCAGCATCTTCTCATAAGAAGCTTCGTCATTCTTACGATTCTGTGAATAAAAATAATGTTTGAATTGACTCTCGTGTCATTCCATAAGCATAGGCAATTTGTTGTGGAGCACTGCCCTCTTACCTTTCGTGTCTGCATCTTCTCCGTCCTGCGCCTGAAGGCCACATATGGGTCATTGGTGCTGGAGCCATCACGCTTCTCTTGTTTGACTACAGGAATGAGTGAGCCGCTCTGACATGCTTTCCTCTTCCTACTCCAATACTCATACACCTCCTTTATGAGCTCATCATCCTCCTTTAACAAGAGTTTGGCCTCCTGCAGAGACACCGGCTGAGAGAAAAAGAAAATAATTCATATTAAGCTTGTTTTAAACACCATAACAGGTTAATGAACATCAATATAAGTAGAGGTCAAAAGACTAACAAGAACTTTTTAAAGGCCTTGTCAAGTCTGTAGTCCGTTTTACTAGCCCCACCACAAACAAACATAAACAGCCATTTTTAACATGTTTTTGGAAATATCCAAAAATAAGGACAGTAATTAATTTTTTTTTTACTGGAATAATGCCATAAAAATAGCAAATTAATATTTTAACTCATTGTAAAAGCCTGTTCACAAAAAAACCCACTATAATGATGAAAACCACTAATAGACATTAATAATTCAATATTAATGTGTGCACTGCATACAATAAAAAATGCTGTCAGAATGTGGATGCTAATACAATTATTTGTGTTGCAAACAGACCAACTATTAATTCCTAAGAAGTATGTCAATCATGTTAGTCAGCTTGATAATGTTACTGGTGACGAATAAGCAGAATAAGAAAGCACAACTATGCAAACATTTGGAGTCTGTAAAAAAAATTTTTTTTGGAAATAGACTAATACTTTTATTCAGCAAAGACACATAAAATTGATCAAAAGCAAGGATGTGTAAAATGCTATTATTTTAAACTTCATTAAAAAGAAATCCTGAAAAATCTCAGTTTCTGCAAAAGCTGCACTGTTTAACATTGATCATAAAAAATAATACCAGTACCAGTAACTGCTAATCAGTCGTTCAGGCCTATACATAAGTCTGTGAATAATCACTAGCTCTACACGACCTACAAATTTAACCATACATCTGCTCCAAAACAAGCATGCCCTTACAGAAACACTAGTGCAGGCAAGGAAACTCTTCATTCATTTAAACAAGCAAAACATGTTACTGCTTCACCCTTATCTGCAAATGTTATTAATTCAAAGCATTGGTGTAGTCTAAACTGCAAAGCACAACACTAGCAATGCCAAGGTCATGGGTTCAATTCCAAGGGAATGCATAGACTGATAAAACATGGCTATACCTTCAATGCAACGCAAGTCACTTTGGATAAAAGCATCTGTCAAATGAATAAAACATGCAAATGTAAAAATGTTTTAACTATACATAAAGCTAAATAATGATATTCATACTGTATTATTGTTTTTACAGAACAAAATCCACCTTAAGAGTACAGATCAGCACCATACCAACCAGCTCAAGTTCAAAACCACAACTTAAATCAAAATGACTTTTGACAATTCACGGTTTCCGGCTGTTACCTGCTGTCCACTGCCTTTCTCCAGCCGGTCGATCATCTCTTCAAACTGCAGGGCTCCCACGTCCATCTTTTTCTTCAGTTTATTTACAAATGTATCGTCCTCAGAGTCCAGGTCATAATCTGGCTGTTCGGTGTCCAGACTGAACGCTGTATGTAGCAGGACAAGATTGGAGGGCGCAAAAAAAGAAAAACAAACGGTGTTAGAGAAGTTTTACTATGAAACGAAACCATGATAAAGCAAGTTTCATTGCAGGCTAACAACCATGTAATCATTACAGGTGCAACTCGCAAATTCTGTGCCTATTGCAGCACCAAAATGAATTGCAACCTGTTTGAACAAACTGATATTGCAACACTGACCCCTAATTAGGAATGGGTACCAAAACTCTGGTGCTAAATTATAAAAGCAGTATCGATAAGCTCTGACGTTAACGGTTCTGCTATCGGTACTGCAGAAAAAAAAAATACATTTCCTATTTATTGCTAAATAATCATTACCTAGCATATTTTAACCTTTTCTAATTTGCGATAATATTAAAAGACATATGCCTGCACTTGTTATTGGCAATCTCACGTGCAAAATGTCCCTCCGTTCCACTGTACACAGAGCTCACGCACACAACACCAAAGCTTGACTTAAAAGAGTGATGATGGCAGAGAGAACCGAACGATCTAAAGCAGTGGTTTTCTACTGGTTTGGCCTTGGGACCCACAGTGTCTTATGGTCATCAAGCCGTGACCCTACATATATATAGTTAGAAAATAAAAACAATGCTAATTTATGCGCGCAACGAACACAGCATAAAAATACATTAAAAATAGTCATATATATATCTAGAGCATTTTTTCTGCAGTAGCCTAAATAAATTTTAAACACTAAAAATGCCTTTACAGTACTGCATTATGCGAATGTGCTCTAATAAAACAAACATTGGCCAAAGCTGATTGTTTAGCTGCATTTTGCAACTTTTTTGGTTAAAGCTGCAGTTAAAATCTGTTAGTCCTCTTGCAGCCTACCTGCATGCCCCGACTGTAACCACTGTCCAGTCTTTTACTGGTAAATTGTGTGTTTACTTGTTTTACAATCATTTGTTTTGTTTGTGTAATATTTGCTCAAACATTGGTGTTTGTTAGGCTACAGATTATTATTT
>JAUMHE010000043.1:16586843-16608883 GCA_032359235.1 Enteromius mattozi | reverse complement strand
TATATATATATATATATATATAAAAACACAACAAAACGTACCGTTAAAGTACCGGATCGATACGTGGTATCGATAAAAGTAGTAATTACATGAAAAACTTAACGATACCCATCCTACTCTTAATTACATGAGTTTGGAGCTATTTGTCTGTCTGAACCTTCATAATGGATAACACCTTTACTGGTTAAACAGCATCTTTCCCCCATTGACAGCCATTCAATCATACCTATATGTTCTGACAAATTACTTTTTGAAATAATATATCCGACTAGTATCATTTTTTATTACAATATGCAATTTAACAATGAGTTCTGAGTGGCTCTTAAAAGCATGAAATGAATTGGTTATCCCCTGTCTTTTGCCTTTTGTGTCACAGCTCAGTGAAGTCAGTAGTAAAGCCTCAAGCTGAATGAGATCTTTGGTCTCGATAAAGGCTGAATGACTCACGCTGTATGTGAATGAGCTGTTTGGGCATCCTGAAGTCCCCCGGGTAGAGGGACTCATAGTAGGCGATGTTGCTCTCAGCCTCTGGGACAGGAATCACCATGTTGTCCCTCTTCTCCCCGTACACCTGCTGAGCAGAGATGGCCCGCTGGAGATGGTGTTCCTACATGTACAAGGAAAATAAGCCTTAGACTAGTTTGTGTGGGGTTTGGCTGGATGTTGACTAGGATTGTGACAGTGTTGCCAATTCAGTCTCTTTGCTTGCCATTTCAGAGCCTTTCGGCAAAAAAAATAAATGCATAAGAAATATTCAAGCAACAATATAACAAATATCGTATTCATCCCATTGTCTGACAACAAAAACAATTTCACCGCAAATTTGACTGTATTAAAAAAAACAGTGTGTGATCAGAGTCAGTATGAGAAAACAACGAATAAAAAAGTTGACACTAGGCAGAATGCAAATATGATTTAATTTGTCAATAACATGCCAATCAGTGAATGATGTTACTTAGCAACTTTAAGGCTACTTTCCCCCGAAAAAAAAAAACCAAGCACTTAATGGACACACAAAAAACTCAAATTTCTATTACATTACTCTTTTTAACAAACCATACATCAAAAGGTAAGCTTATTTATTCAGCTTAAAACAAAAACTACCCTCATGACTGTTTTGTGGTCCAGGATAACATTTGATATTATCCAGTATTGCTAAATATAAATGCACATTTATTAAAAAAAGATAATATTTTATACACAATCACCATGCATTATATTTTTGCTGTACAATAACCAATTTCTTAATTCATTCTAAGCTTACTTAGACTTATTGTGCCTAATTGTTATTTTTTATAATCATCAAATACTGCACAAACAAGCATTAATGTATTAATGCGAGACAGAAAAGCTATAGGCTATACATACAAATTCAGTGCTAGCCTCTATAAAATATAGCCCTAAAAACCATATAGCTGTAAATGTTGTAAAAACATCTAATTTCCGATTAATTCAGCTCATCTCAAGGATCACAAGGTTAAAAGAAGGCGGCAACTGCAAACGCAAAACAATGCAGGGGCCAGGAGAGAAGTAGGATAGTAGTTTAAATAGGAAAGACACCTTAATGTGCAAACTGACAAACAGCACAAGCACATGATCTGCACAATTAATAAGGTAGCACTTCTACAACCACCAACATACAGGCCTAGATACAGTCTGTACTTATCGACAATTGTGACCGATGCCTAGCCTCCTCCAAGGAAAGCCCTGACACAGCAAAGCTGGATCTGTCAGATGCAAACCCAACCAAAACACTGGAGCACCAGCACAAACAATTACACGTGCTCAGGGACACCAGACAGCAGACATTGACCTCTATTTCACTGTAGGCAAAAATTAGGTAATATCGTAGTCCATGTACACATATACAATTAAGAAAAAGAAAAAAAAACACACACTGATTGTTATACCAATATAAAATGATGTGCACTATAATGAAAGTCACACCCAGCATTAAAAATCCCCATAGAACTACTAATTTGGCCAACCACATTATTTGACAGCCTGTGGTCACTCTGACCCCCCAGATACCCCATTATGAGCAGATCATAAAACACTAAGTGAGACAGCAGCACCTTCACTCCGCCGTCTCACACACAACCACCAGAGAGAGCATTACTTTTGACACCTGCCCCAAAGTGCTGAGGTTAGCCAACATTTTCACACCATCGCTTTTAGACAGACATGTTTATGACATACATAGCTCCTCCAGCACATCTGCACGCACTATCATAGCTGTATGGATAACGTGAATCACTCTCATTCTAGAAATGTTTTAAAATCACATGTGGAAAGACCACAGTTCAGTTTGAATCATTTTGCTTTATTTTTATGCATTATGATAAACAAATACAAAGAAAATACACAGGCAAATGTCATGAAGCAAATAATTCAGCTTTAATGGATCTGATATTAATATTTCCACGTTAATAACTGCTGAAAGATAAGAACTTTCCATGAGAGATGTTTGCTTGCGTGATGTAGATGTACAGATGAAATGCAGCTGTCAAGAGCCTGTGTTGAGAAAACAAAACAAGGCCTCGTGTGCGCCCCTGCACCGGTCAATCGGATCATTGCATACACCTAAACAGACCGGTAGGGCCAGATAGACTTCCTGTCAATTCAGAGAGGCTTTCACTAATGGATTTCACAATGCACGTAAATGTAAATGCTTCTCAGAGTGTACCTTGATTAGAAACATCCAAATTACAGAATAACATACTAAAGCTTTAACTGACATGACAACTATCCTCACTAAAGCTTATGGCTATTTAGAAAATAAAACGCTGGCATTTTGGACCATTTATATATGTGAGAGAATACAGCACAGATTGTTTTGCTGGGTGTTAATTGGTGATTGCTGTAAATGTAAGGGCGAAGATATCGACGCCCTCTTAGGTCAGTGCGCTGTACTGCACCTCGACGGAGCGCTAAGATAATCAACAAAATGGTGGCTTTGCCCGTGGTCACGTGACTCCTTTGTACTCCGTAAACCGTCTATGGGCAAAAATACTGCGTGTTAACCACCTCCGAGGTTATATTTGCAGAGAAAAACCTCAAAATTCTGAGCCCAAAATACGAAACCTCGGCCGTCTCGGACCCTAGCGACGTATTCGACGCTTTTCTGCAGGAGAAATGGCGGCCATTTTGTGTACACTGGCGCAGAGAAGCAAGGGACGCGCCTCTGAGAAAAATTAAAAAAATTAAATAGTTTTCAAAATGCATGACTCTGAGCAATAAAACGTACCGATTCCTCCTCTTTCTCCATCCCAGTTGGCATCTGTGGCACTGCCCGGTTAATAGACGCATATTCGTGCAGGTCAGGCAGGTCCTCGCAGCGGAAGACGGGTAGAGGCTTGGAAGCGTCCAGCGCCCGCGCCCGAAACGACAGTTTACTCATTTTTCTTTATAATTCGAGATGCAGCATAAATCTATCCGATCCCCTAATGTTCCCTACTAGTCCGATTAAAGTTCTCATGGATGATGCCGGTTCGGTATCCAGCAGCGCACGGGTCGCTCGGTGGAGGTGGCGGGGCGAGCGGAGGCGCGAGGCCGGGTGTGGGTCGCTCTCTCTCGGTGTGTGTTTCCAGCGCGCTCCGGTCCCTGATTCCAGGCTCAGTGCGCCATGGCCAACATGGCGGACATTAAAAACACTCTTTAACGGTCCGCTCGTGTTCAGCGGCCCAACCCCCCGATCCCAGATCAGCCATTCCCACATGGGCTTACAACGCATGCGCTCGTGGCGCGCGAAGAGCCGGGGGAGGGAGTGAAAACCACTCCCATACCTTCTACAGAGCGCGTTTCTTCAAAAACATGTCTTTTTTGCAGCTCCGTGAAGTCGGCTTCCCACCCAACGCAAAACGTCGCAAAAACAGTTTCAATCGTTTGTGCTCCGTTTCTGCTGTAAAAATGTTCATTTGTGCTGCTTTGTTTTGTTAGATAAAAAAATATTTATGTAAAGGGTCATTCTCAGGTCACCCAGTCCCCCCCCCCCAACCCTCCCCCCCCGCTCCGCTCCAAATTCACCACCAAATAGTCTTGTTTGTTTGTGCTGCTTCGGTTTTTAAAAGATTAGACATTACATTATAGGCGATGACGTCACCAGCCCCCCTACACGCTCCAAACTGACCCAAAATTGGCTCAATCGTTAGTGCTGTAAAGATTTTTGTTTGTGCTGCTTCAGTTTTTGAAATATTAGACACTGAATTTTAGGGTCGATGACGTCACCAAGCTATAAGAAATAAATAGACCCATATGGGAAATATTTTTTTCTAAATAAATAATAAATTAACAAAACGAAAGAAAAAAAAACCCTCCAACAAATAGCAGCCTATATGCAGAATTTCAGTTATTTCTGCCGGCGCCACACACACACACACAGCCTTCGTCTTCAGAACAAAATTAATACACTATAAATTTCAACATATTAAAGCAACTTAAGATATGCATGTTTGAGGGGTAACTCGTCTTTTTCTTACAACGTACTTATTTAATTTTATTTAATTTGATGTTGAAATAAAAAAAAATGATAATAGTGGAAATTAAGTCTCACATTATTTAAATTTTATTCACACACATTTTTGACTTTATAAAATGATTATCTGAAATCTTGGTGATCGTAGTAGCCTACTATTCTTTTTGGCAGAATTTATCATTATAATTAACTTGATTATTTTTCTGGATTTTCTATCACCATAGTCCTTAAACATAAAAAAAATGAATCCTGTGTAATTGCAGGAAATGGGATTCAAATCGAAAACATTTCCCCAATTTTCAGAGCTCCCCCATGCACCCTGCACTAATGTAGGCTATTATTCTAAGTTGATAAATTAATGTGATTTTCAAATTAATTTGAAAATTCTTGCAGCACAAACGATTGAGACGTTTTGCGTTGGGTGGGGGGGCCAACTTTACGGAAATCTTTTATTTCGGTGTGCTTGAGAATTTGACTGATAATATAGGGAAAAGGACGACAGATTAATAAAGTCTACAAAACAACGTTCGTTCTTAAACAATTATAGCTGGGCTGTCGGTTTTCGAAAAAGTGCTTTTCTAACACCACAAGGCAAAAACAGGTGAAAAAAAATGTAAAAAGTGGTGCGTTTCAATGTTGAAAAATAAGCAGGAAAAAAAAAATCACTTTTTTGCATTTACAGATTACTTACAAAAGATCGTTTCTTTTCACATTGTCACAAAACCTTACAAAATTAGCAGTTAAAATATATAATATGCTTTTCCTATCAAAAAATATAAAGCATTATTATTTCTTTCCAAAAAACGTATAGATTAAAATCTAGTTTCAAAACATTTTTTTGTATATTTACCCTAGAACTCCAAAATGAATAGTTATTAAGTTAATCAAAATGCTTTTAAAAAAAAATAAAAATAATAATAATAATAATAATAATAATAATAAACTATGATAGATTTATTTATTATTATTTTTTTTTTTTCCTTATTTTTTTCTCCCAGTTAAAAAAAATGCAGTAGAAACTTGCTATGGGGCAAGAAAAAAAAAAAGATAAATGTATGATTTTAAGTAAAAATAATATTTGACCTATGAAGTTATTCAATCATCCTTCTGAATTGAGATTACTTTTCTAGGTGAACGTCTGGTTTGTTAGTGACCCAATTCATGAGACCTAATTCATTACATCATGTCACTTCAGAATAACCTACTTAACTAGCAACATTCCTTTAATAAAGTATTACTTATAGAATAATTTGGCATCGGCATAAAATGTTACATTACTTCTACGTTTAGGTTATCTATTGTATGTTTAACTATGGTCTTGTGAGGCACAACATTTTGCTCCTTTATGTCCCCACACATGGCAAATGTCAAAGCTCACTTGACTTTATTTTCACAGAAACATCAGAGAAGCGCTGCTGCTTAAAAGACGTAAACCTTTTGTATCAACAAAGACAACAAAGCCATAATTTCCTCTGAAAGGCATCTTAGTGATGTTGCAGCACAATCTCAAACACTATTCCCACTAGAAGCAAAGAGACAAGTACCTCATGGCGGTAATGAGACGCCCACAAGATCACGTTTCACTGCAAAAACATTTACCATTCCCCTTCTGTCAGCTAAAGCATTCGTAGATACTTTCTCCTTCATACATCAATGCACTTACATCATAAGACCACAATACATACACATACAGATTTAACAGTGTACAACTCTAAAAAGCAATGCATCAACAACATATGATGAAATCACATGTATTTTTGTAGGTATTTTATAATATACAAAGATAAAGCACCCAAGATACAATCTAGTGCAAGTGTGGTTTTACCTCCACTCCCAGAAGACCCACACCGCCGTTCCCGTCTGACCCTCCAGAGGGGTGACAGTCTGTCCTGCATCGTCCATCCCTGTCACACACACACACATTGATATAAACAAACATGAGCATTGACCATGACCATACTCTTGACCTCAAGGGTGAAGGTGTTGCCAAATCTCTTGGCACCACCTCTCTAGGACAACAGCCAAAATATGACATAAGTGCAAATGCACACAGCTTTCTTGTACCAACAAAGAGGTATATCATTGCTTCCAGTTGTTTCCTACCTCGAATTAATAATCTGCAATAGCGCCACCATGTTAAAACACTGAACAATAACGCATTTTCGCTCGCTTCGCGCAAATCCGTTTGACCGTTCACAATTATGTAACTACAATCCGGATTCTACGTAAACGAACAACGAAACTCGCGAAGCGGAAGAGCATATAAAAAGCTGCTCCTATTTTGGCTAACCGAAGAAAAAAATATCTGACAGGACAAAAAAAAAAAACGAGTGGAGGCAAGCTTTTAAAAAGGATGACACGTAGACTCGCAGTTAATGTGCGGAGATGATGCGGCCATCCGCAGTCAAAGCCTTCTGCAGATATTTAACCTGCGCGAAAAGTGCACCTTCGGCTTTGTTTCAACCCCCAAACAGCTCGCGAGCGATCACACAATTCCGACATTTTAGCAAAGTGTGCCGTTGTCAAGGCAGAGATTGTTTAGGAAGGTATATTGAGTTTATTTTCCGGACTGATGTGACATAATGATGTTGGGAATATGCTGACGCTCGCCTGCCAAGTTCACAGTTGGACTCGCTCATTCAGCAAGCCTTTATGTTATCAAAACGACATTAATCGATCAATCCACTTTCAACGGGAGGCAGATAAATAGCCGAGACTTACCAGCTCTGGATCCAGAGATCTCCACGGGTCTGTCCTGGATTTGCCACATTTCGGGGTTTCAGACGGCATAACTGTGTAACGCATCAAGGTGGTGTTTGGCAAACAAACGGCACAGTCGTCAGACACACTGTCTCTCGCGCGCGCGCGCTCTCTCGCCTTTGCCTTCCGTTCGACACAGCGATTAGAGGATCTCCTCGGTTAAATGAAGACAACGCAACCCCGTTAAGAGATCCGGCAGGGAAATGAAGGAGTTATTTGCGTCAGATTAAGGCTGTAAGCAGACCCCGGGGACAGTCCGAGACTGCCACAGGGTTAATAACTTTGCAATGGCAGCGAGACGCCGCCTGATTGGTCAGTGAGTGGCACCAATCACCTGTGGGAAGCTCCAGGCATATGATCTAAGTAGCGGCATGAAGAGATGCTGTGGCAGAACTAATTGCTGCAAAAATACACTTAACCCCTTCTATTGTCTACCAAACGAAAAACAAAAGCCTTGTTAAAAATTTACAATCAGAAAAAAAGGCACAAAAGCAGTCACTGATGCGGTAACTTTTGAAGAGATACAAATATGTATTATTTGGTTATTAATATGTACATTTAAGTATTTGTATGCATCCTTTAGGGGTAAATTAGGTGTAAAGGTGTATCTTTCAAAAAGGTATTACAACTCTCATACATGTTTACTTGAGAATGTAATAATTTCAGCAGATATATGCATTCACAATTTAGTTTTGGAAGTTTGGAAAACAGAAACATTGATGACTCATCTTGCACTACACAGATCTTTGTCCAATCAAATGTTCTCTAGAATGAGAATGTCCCTCCCCCCAAATACAAACATCCACTTACTATGGGGAAAAAAGCCACCCACACAACCAAACTGTCAAGAATAACCTCAACACTGTTTTATTGGCTTTATAGAAAGTATTCAAAAATAATAATCATTGGTGAATTTTGTTTTGACTTCTTGTGCTCTGGGAAACCATAATGTCATAGGAAATGAGGAGTTTCATATTTACATATAAACATGACAAAATGCAAAAAAAATATATATATATATAATTAAGCAATGGGAAACTAGTAGGCTTCTCAACTGGTAGGTTCGGACCCAAAATGTGAGTAATACTGGATAATGGATGCAAACACTATGCTAAAGGCACATAGTAAAACCTAAAAAATAAATAATTTATCAAAATTTGAAATGGAGGATAAAATTGATGTTGACATCCAAGTAGGTGCTTTTGTCCACAAGTCACAGTATGTCCCAAATTTAGTACAGTTTATGATACTGTATCAGGTCACCAATGTGAAATCTGGGCGATGAAGCAAAGACCAGTTGAGATCCACTGCTGCAAGCCATCCTGAAGACACATCACTTTCCCTCATATTTGGGGTTCACCACAGTTGTCACAGCACTCCTATAGATGGGGTTGTCACCCTAAAGACAACAGCAGGAATTATTATCCCAGTATTTTTTCCATAGCATGTACAGCCCTTAAAATGCACTTATTTGCAATATAAAAAAATAAATGCTAATAAAGAGGTGCATACCGTGTCCCACTTGGCATTCATCTTCTCCTTCTCGAACTTGGCAAACTCTCTGCGGTCATGAATAATCATGAGCAGCTTCCAGATGAGCAGAAGTGCTAAACCAATCAGAACGATTCCTGCAACCACACCCGCTACGATGGGAATGATGTCAGGGCCAGAGGGACACTCTGTGGACACAGGCACAAAGCATTATGGGAAACAAGGTAAAACTTGTACTAGTTATCAATAAATAAGAATTAAGAAAATTGACATGAAACAGAATTTGTAATTATATTTTCTTTGCTACTGTGATGTATATGTGATTGAAACTGCTTCTCAGACAAGAAACACTACACAAGTATTCAACATTAGTATTCAATATTTGAAAAAAACTCAACATTATTAGAGTTTGTCTATCATTTTTACCCTTTTTGTCAGCCACAACGACGTCAATGTTGTCATCATTCTTTGTAGTGTAGAAGAAGTAGAACCAGCAGTCATCAACATCACGCGCTTTGCATTCATTGATGGTCGGGTTTTTCAGGTTAAAAAGATCCTCCTTAGTGTTTACTGGTGTAATACTGAAGGATTTGCATTCTTCCTGACATTTATGTTTCTTGCTACCTGTACTAAAATGTAGGCACTCAACACAGTCCCTTTAAGGCAAAACACAGAGGAATGTATTTAGTGCTGCTAGCTGACATTAAACCAATTCACGATTGCATGACTCAAGTATTCAGCCAATAACTCACTTGTGTTGATTGCAAATTTTTAAGCAGTTTGGGCAGTTTTCACAAGTTGGACCATCAAATTTTTTGTCGGTACATTTACACACGCCGCACTCACAGGTGCCCCGACCGTTACAGATCAGCTTGTTACTGGTCAGACATGTGGAGGTGTCCAAAGGGCATTCGCAAGCACTTCCTGTGTAGTTAGCATTACAGATACACTTCTTGCACTCGCATTGACCATGACCTGTGGGGAAAAGGATGCCTCAGGGACAAGTATTTTTGTCTTACTTTCCAGAACAGTCATCTAATTGGCAGAATTCATTCACAACGATAAAATACAGGAAAAGGCAGCAGTGCAAATTCTCAATGGGTCGTACCTCCGCAGAGCGTGTTGTTGGAGCGGTCGCAGCTGAAGTTGTCACATTCGCAGAACTTCCCGCTGTATATCTCCTCTGGGTTTTCTCTTTTCTTGCACTCACACGTTCCACAGATGCAGTCTCCATTGTTGCTGCAGATGTCCGTCCCGTTGTCCATGCGGCAGTTTGCATCAAGGTCGTCTGTCAGGAACTCATCTTGACTGCACTCGCATAATCTGCCTAACCTGCCTTCATTACATCTGATAAGACAGAAAATATTAAATCAGGATAATTGTCATATTATCTGAATTTGCATATGAGATTAAAAGCCTCTCAAACCTGCATACTCCACACTCCAGAGTGCCATGGCCGCCGCTACACTTCGGACTGTTTGGGATTCCGTCTTTACGACACTCACATTCACAGATGAAGTTGAGGACGATCTCCACCTTCTCGCTGAAGCCCAGCAGGTTGATCCTTATAGTCTCTGATTTACCTTTAGATGGACAGCCCTTTGCTGTGATTTCTATATCAAACTCCACCTGTGAAGTACAACACACTGTTTTAAATGCTAAGGCATTGTGCGTACTACAAACAAGAAGCCCTTTTTACATATTTAGAGATTCACTAAAAAGTTGTTTATTGTAGTAAAAAAAATATTCATACAAACACTACAGTAAGACTTAATTGTACATCACCACATATGACTAGATTTTATATAATTTAGTTAGTCACTTTTGTTATTAGTAATGTGCATTAGTTTTTTTTGTGATACAATTAATTTGACATTTCATTATTTTGGATGTTACATCCACTGCAATGAGTCATCAGAACTTTGTTAGATTTCATACAATGTTATGCTGTCAATTTACAGACACAAACATACCATCTGATCATTTTTGAAACAGTCTCACATTATTTTTTATGTTATTTTATATTATTATGTTATAATATTGTTACCAGAAATGTAACCATTTTTTCTACAACGTGCTATTTTAGGATGCAGTACTTGCCTATACACACTGCAAAAAATGCTTTTCTAGCCTAGTTTTTGTTTTGTCTTGTTTTCAGCCAAAATATCTAATTCTTAAATCAAGAAGGATTTTCTAGACAAGTAAAAATTAATGTCTTGTTTTTAGAAAAAACAAGTCAAAATTAAGCAAGTTTTTACTTGAAACAAGCAAAATAATCTTATTTCAGAAAACAAGATTATTTTGCTAACCAGATTGGAAGATTATTTTGCTTCATCGCCCCCACAGGTGGAGTTTGATATAGAAATCACAGCCAAGGGCTGTTGCTTGTTCTAAGCAAAAATTCACTTAATTTTGACTTGTCTAGAAAATTCTTCTTGAATTTTGGCTGGAAACAAGACAAACAAATCTAGGCTAGAAAAGCATTTTTTGCAGTCCTCCTTCAGTTTATCTTCACAGAAGAAGTGCAACATGGGGGTTGCTTTATGTTAATTTGCACAGAACTAAAAATAAAAATAACTAGTTGGAACTAGATTAATTACATATATAATTAAATTCCAACACGCCACCCTCCTCTCCCAGTCTTTCCTTTCGCAATTTTATTAGCTGTTGCTCAGTGCTGCTACAATCTGAACTGGTATCCGTCTTAGAAATATGCAAAGTAGAATATCATTGGTGAATGGGCATGAGCTGGAATTCTGCTACTATATGAGAACTTGTGCACTCAGCTTAAGCCACAGCTAGCAAATAGGAGTCATTCTACATGCACAGACAAGTTTAAATGTTCACTCTCTCACCTCATCCCCAATGGAAATGCTGGAGCACTTTCGCCCATTTTCTCCTTTTTTGCTGACTCCATTCTTACAGTGGGAGACGTAGGAGATGGACACACCAGCAGGTAGCTTGCTGTTCTCCAGAATGACCTCTGAGGACAAAGACTGATGCCCACAATTAAACTTGTGCTTGGCAAATAGACATTCAAATACTACTCTTAAAGTGATAGTTCACTCACAGTCTGTCATCATAATTCAAATCAAAAAAATATTTTAATATTCAATACTTCAAAATTTCTTCTTTTGTGTTTCACAGAAGAAAGAAACACAAAAATGTTTGGAACGACATAAGGGTGAGTAAATTATGACAGAGTTTTCATTTTTTGGTGCACTGTGCCTTAAACTGTTAACTTTACTGCTCGCAGAACTGTGGATCCGACTGAGCAATAAGCTTCTTACCATTTTCTGATCATTCAAATGACTGAGTACATATTTAAGATTATAAAAACCCTTATGCGTGGGAAGTGCTGAAAAGCAGAATCCTTTGCAAGCAAGAAAAGAGTAACGGTGGTTTTAGTTTCACTTCCTTTTAACCCTAAAAGGAACTAGAGCTGACCGCAGTAAACTATTACTGACAGAGACATATGAAAAACTTGAACTCACATTATATGCATCAATAATGAGCTGGATGACATTGGAAGAATTGGTAGACAGTGTCCCCACTGCTGATTTAGGGATTAGGGCAGAAAGCTCCTATTGCACACACACACAAACAAGCATTATGAGTCAATACATATTACAATCTGAGTTAAACCTGATGCTTTTATTATAAGATGATGAACATGATGTTATTACAATGTGGAAAAAAAATATGCACACACCTGATAAAGATCTCTAAATTGCTGTGTCACAGCAAAAATGGTCTGAATGTTGTTGTCACTCAGTGTGTCTACCAGCTGAGAGATGGAGGGGTAGTCCTGTAAAAAACAGCTGAAATCAATGAAGCACTCTGACATTTCCAGTGGCCTCTCTGACTGTCTGAATATCTATCAATTTTTCTATCTATCTATCTTTCTATCAACACATACTTACAAAGTAGTTGCTCATGGTGTACATATTATTCTCCAGATGGCATTTCCCATCATTTGGACGAACGATGCCACCCAGTTTTCCATCTCCAGCAAAATGGAATCCAGCATCTGTGGAGAACACAAGGAGGCGAGTAACATTCCTCCAGCCGATCACTTCCTGAAATACAATCAAAACACAGCAGATTTTGGCCAAACTTGTTGCATGATGCTCCCTAGAGCTTAATGAGATATTGAGAGTGCACAGTCACACACTGACTACATGGTTAGTGTTTTAAAATTAAATCAGTACTCTCAGGTGACAGTCAGAATTAGTATATGATGATAAAGATGAAGTATGTATACATTATAATACGAAAATCCAAGTTTAGCTTCTGAATTTCTACATTTGGAGCATTTTTATTACAAAAAGAAAGTAGTTGTGGACGCAGCCATTTGCAGGGCAAGCACAACACTGCATGTGCAAACATGTATTGGAGACTTTGCCCATAGTCTCTGGCATTTAAGGAATGTTCAGCTCGACTCACCGTGCAGACAGCAGCTTGCATGAGTGCATCAAATCCTCCCTCGGGAGAGTCCAGGTTTCCAGAGGTTTTCTGCTTGCTGACCTCTTCAGAAAACAATCCACCGTTGTCGGTCAGGTTCAGAACATTTTTGTAGCTGAAGGGCGCTGAGCATTCATTTGGAAAACATGGGTTCTTCAGATACTTTGGTGTTATCAAAATGTAAGGCATTACTAGTTTCTCCAAGAATGAACCAAAACCTGCAAGCAAGAGTTAGAAGATCATTTAACAAATAAAAGAGCACACAAGAGTAAATGGGAGCATGTGTGTTAACCTCCTAACCTATCCGCAGGTCTTTCGTGATGTGCTGCATTGCCTTGGCAAGTTCGGTTCCCAGGTTTTTGACATTATCAAGATTACTTTGCATGGAGTCGCTGAGGTCCATCAAGAAGTACAGATCGATGGGATAATCTTCTGCCCTCTTGAACTTGAGAGTAAACTTCTGTGGTTCACCTGTAGTGTGAAAAGACAAGAAACAAACAGAAATATGCTATAAATATGCTATAACTTATTTTTTAGCTGATCAGACTCCTATTACTATGTATACTAATAAAGGAATAGTTAACTTAATAATAAATAACTGACTCACTCACATGTCATTGCAGACCTTTATAACTTTTTCTTGCTTATGCAGAACACAAAAAGTGATTATTTTTTATCCTTGGTTACATAATAAATGTTTATGAGGACTGTCAAGCTCCAAAATCAAAACAAAAAAAGTAACATAACACGAAAATTATCTATTCAACCTCGATATTACATTACAAATCTTTAGTGGTACAATAACTTGTTTGATGAACAGAATTTTTAGTTGTTCAGTCATTATAATCTTCCTGTCCAGTGACCTGTTAACCGTCACTGCTGCATCAGTGGGTAAACTCGAGAAACGAATGACTTTCAGACCCTTACAGAGAAAATATTCAACTCAAAAAACAAAAAAGATTCATTTATTAGTCAGACTCTTGTTGATTTTCCTGTGAATATGTCAATGAGAGCACATGTTGAAGTTTTCAGTGAATACATTTCAGTCAATTTCTTTTACCAATCTAACATTTAAGATATAGAAGATTTTAAATATGATATAACATATATAAAACTTTTACGGTAATTGCTTTTACATTGTTTGTGTATTTTTGATATCATTATATTGAAAAGAGTGGCAAATATGCTCTTCAGAAATCCCTCTGTTATCCACTAAAGAAATAATAAATATAGGTTTGGAAAAACATATGGGTGAGTAAATGGAGGAACTTGTCCTGATTTATATCTCACATTCACAACACATTCAGACACATCCAGTGATGTTTTTGTTGTTCACAGATGGGGTCCAGTACCTGATCGGAGGTTCAGGGTGAGTTTCTGTGGCTGAATCTGGGTGATCTCATCAGGCCTCAGATTCTCTCCTCCGTCAACTTTACGGTTTGTGACAGGTTTGTCCTTGTCGATGGTGACTGTTCCTCGAGGGTTTTCTATGCCGAGCAGAGTGCAGCCTGCCTTTTCTAGAGAATCTCTGTCATCACAGCGTGAAGGTTTGAAATCCTGTTAAGATGCAAGCAGAGACTTGTACACATTCTGGTAAGACTCAGATCACCTTCCAGAGTCAGGAGAAGACAATCAAACTTTGTAGACAAAATAACTTACCGGATCTTTGCACCACGCACACTGTGGCCCGATCTGAATACACTCTCCGCATGTTTTGGCATTCGCAGAAATACATATATTGCTATCTGAATGCAAAACACATACACAACAACTTTAAAAGATAAGATCTAAAGTTGTACAATTTTAAGTTTTTAGTCCAGTGACTAAAGCATTATGAAAACATATTTTGCAGAATTACTCAAGAAGGTATTTTTAAGGTTTTTCTTTGTATATTTATGCCAAAGCAGAGCATTTATTCATACAAGAAATTCATAAACCTAAACATTAAAAGAATGCCCTCTAAGGCACTAGGAAGTAGCTGTGTTGCTGGCAATAAATGACTTGTAGTACCTGTTTTTGATCTGACATGAGAGACAAATCCTAGTAGAGCTGATATTAATAACACCTTCATATCCATCTAAACGCAGAACATAAATTACAGAGAAACACATCAGGGAGAGAGGGCAATCACTTATGTACAAATACACATAATCCTTGTCAGATACTCACTGTACAATGAATGATAGTTCAAAATATTTTTTTTAACGTGCATTAATAATCTAGATTGTTTAGATTTTTGATAAGAAGTATAATACTTTTTGCACCAAAAAGTAGGTTGCCATTAAAAAAAAGGATAAGCACACAGGAGTGTCTCTTACTCAGAACAATGAAAGAGACAGTTAATCATTGACTTTGATAACACATAAGATATTGAGAAAGAAACAGCAGCACCAAGAAACAGCCTCTTACTATTTTGTTCCTATCTTATTTATATATTTATATATATTCTGAATTTCAGAACAAGGCAATATTAGCATAAATGACTGATCAATGAATGCTTAAACAGTTTTGACATATAAACATAAATAGACACAATATTTACTTGCAGAATCTATGACTAGTCAAGTATATAAAAATAAAGAAAAGTGATAAAAGCTTAGTTACTCACCTTAACACATGCTCCTAAGGCTCTTCCTAGAATTGTGTTTATGAAGTCAATGTTTATATACTCAACTTTTCCTGATGTCTTGAGTTACACTCCAGGTTACAGTGCACTTTAACAGTCCTGTAGGCATATGAAGTATGTTTCTAAAACAGCACAGAAAACAAAATACCAGCGTTTGTATTGAGTGTGTGTGAGGTGAGGGCAGGCATGCATAGTAGTTCAGACTACAGCAGCAGTCTCACACCTCACACACACAGGAAACACAGGCTAAAGGATTGTGAGGTTTGGGCGGGACATGTCTGAGTGAGGCTCCTCCCCCAGAACAGACTCACATTTGACTCCCATCAGAAATAAAAATGTACAAATATTTTCAATAATAATAATAACTTTTATTTTAATTATTATTATTAAATATAAAATATTTCTCAATGCATGACAAAAATTTGCATGAAAATATTTTGAATAATAGTATAATAATTGCCATTATAATAGGTTTAACATGGGTATAGGAGGAAATAAGTAACAAAAATAATATCTATCCAGAAATCTATCATATTCAAAGGACAGGAGTGGCACCATAAAGGGACTTCTGGAAATGAAGTCATCGATGAGCTAGCAAAGACGTCTTTATAAAGGAATGAAGTGAAAACATGCTTAATTTCATTAATTTGAGATTCTCACAAACAAGTCAACTATTTTAACTGAAATGGATGATGGATGTAATTGTAATATTGTCCACTATAAGAACCTGGAGGATAAGATATCTTCATAAATAAAATGATAAAGAAATAAGATAAAGAAATGCTCTAAACCAGTTTATTTGTAAAATTATGACACATTCTCACATTCATAATTAACACATTCTCATGTAACCTAAAACACAGAAAGCCCTAAGAATTACACTGTGTATTTTTTTCCAACATGTTGTTTTAGTGATGACAATATGACAATTTGTTTTGTATAGTATACACTCAGTTTTACAAAAATATCATATGTGCAAATATATGATCACAATAAGTCCTAGTCCTAAAAGACTAGGCTAAAATAACATAGCATGCAAGCATAACACAGCAATCATCATCTGCTTGTTGACCTATGGCATCCTATGACACACAACACAGATCTCCTGATCACATCTTTTGACAGGAAAAAATTAAGGGTTTGATGACAGCTGACATAATTTATCTCACAGTATGTTACTGTAAAAAACACATTATTAGACATTTCAGTTGGATTGCTAATCATCCATGTGGGTCACTGGGTCAAAATTTTGTCATTAATTACTCACCCTCACGTTGGGTAGAAGAACAGTTTAGTAAATTGTTATTTTTGCTTTCTTTGCACAAAAAAACGTATTCTCATAGCATTGCAGAGCTGAAGTTGAACCACCGATGTCACATGGACTGTTTTACCATATATGTACTACGTTTCTGGAGCTGGGAACATTTCAGTTGTATTGCTGTCTATGGAAGGTCTGATGGCTCTCCGATCTCATTAATATCTTAATTTGTGTTCTGAAGATGAACAACAGTCTTACAGGTTTGGAACAACGTGAGGATGAGTAATTAAGGACAGAATTTTCATTTTGGGTGAACTAACCCTTTAAATCTCAATCGATGTCGCTTACAGCTATTTGTAAATTTTCTGGATTTAAATGGTCTGGGTGTCAGAGACTCTAAGTTGTAGCCATTTGTGCTTGGATGCTGATAATCGCGACTTTATTATTTACAAGAACTCTGCCAATGACTCACTTGCATTCAAACACAGAAAGTCATTGGAAGTCAGATTCAGGGGCAGGTTGGGCAGATTTCACAGGTCGGACCCATATAATGTGAGTCGGTACATCTACACGCTCCACACTCACAGAAGCCCCGACCGTTACAGATCAGCTCGTTACTGGCCAGACATGTGGAGGTGTCCAAAGAGCAGTCGCAAGCACTTCCTGCGTAGTTAGCATCACAGATACAATTTCTGCACACACACTGACCATGACCTGTGGGGGGAAAAATGCATCAGTCATAAGGTGTCCTCATTAAAATAAACTAACTATAACTATTTTACAAGTTATCCAGTAAAAATATATAATTTTTAAATCAAGATACATTAACGTACTAAATAAAAATTCAAAATATACACTCCTTTTTTCTTAAAAATTAATTCAAAGAGAAACAATCAGTTTTCTTACATCACAGACAGATTTTTTTTCTTGTTTTAAGCATCAACTCACTATACAATTTTCAGAAAACAAGACTTGCACATTATTTTCTAACTTAGTATTCCTGCCCTGTTTTCCAGTACAAATATCTAAACATTCTTAAATCAAGATACGTTTAAGCAAAATGACTTAAGATATATTAAGCCTGTTTTTCAGATATTTATCAAAATTAGTTTATGCTTCAAGCAAGAGGGAAAACTGTCAATGAGCTAAGAAAATTTAACTTAATTCAAAGAGATATCAGGATATTTTGCAGTGTTTAGTCAAATGTAGTAGTTTTTTAGTCCATTAAAGTCAAAAGGAAATCAAAACAGTTCCTGTTTACTAAGAAAAAACTAAAGTAAACGCTCCATCTCTGTAACGTTCTCCCCTATTTAAAACAACAAAAAGGTGGAAATTATAAGGTTTGCCAGTACAATTTCCTGTTGATTTTAACTGTGTTCTGTGATTTTAACTGAGCAGAAGCAAGTATGCATTTCAACATAAAAATTAATTTAAAATAAATGTATACTGTAGTACAAAACAGGTTGTGTACCTCCGCAGAGCTTGTTGTTGGAGCGGTCACAGCTGAAGTTGTCACATTCACAGAACTTTCCGCTGTATCTCTCCTCTGGGTTTTCTCTTTTCTTGCACTCACACATTCCACAGACGCAGTCTCCATTGTTGCTGCAGATGTCCGTCCCGATGTCCTTGCGGCAGTTCGCATCCAGATCTTCTGTCAGGAACTCATCTTGACTGCACTCGCATAATCTGCCTGACCAGCCTTTATTACATCTGATATAAGAGATAACGTTGAATCAGGATAATTGTCATATTATCTGAATTTGCATATGAGATTAAAAGCCTCTCAAACCTGCATACTCCACACTCCAGAGTGCCATGGCCGCCGCTACACTTCGGACTGTTTGGGATTCCGACGTTATGACACTCACATTCACAGATGAAGTTGAGGACGATCTCCACCTCCTCAGTGAAGCCCAGCAGCTTGATCTTTATGGTCTCTGATTTACCTTTAGATGGACAGCCCTTTGCTGTGATTTCTATATCAAACTCCACCTGTGAGGTACAACACACTGTTTTTAAATAACAGGTGCATACCATTTATGGGAACTGTATTAGCCCGTAGAGTGTGTAGGTTTTATCTGTGACATGCTCTTTAGAATGTTAAAGGCTGTTTTGGGTCACCATTGACTTCCGTAGTATTTTTTTTCCTTCTGTGGAAGTCAGTGGTGACCCAAAACAGCCTGGTTACAAACTTTCTTTAAAATATCTTCCTTTGTGTTTGGCAGAACTAAGAAATTCAAACAGGTTTGGAACTACTTGATGACAGAATTTTAATTTTTGGGTGAAGTATTCCTTTATGACCTTAGGCACGACAGGAGTAAGTAAAATGGGGCGTTTTTTTGTTACAATCAAATTATGTTTTTTATGCTTATTACATTCATGAAGTGTATCAAGTCATCAGAATGTGAAAAAATGTGAGGTAACGTAACTTGTGTTACATATTCTCTTAAGCTAATATACTCAGAGATTAAGTTAGGGGAACTTTTGATTTTGAAAAATATGTTCAAATATTCAAAATATTGTCACATTATTTATTTACAGCACATTTCAGGCAATCACAGGTGCCAGTATATGTAACTTTCTTTATTTAAACAATGCAGTTAGTTTCTCACCTCATCCCCAATGGAGATGTTGGAGCACTTTCGCCCATTTTCTCCTTTTTCGCTGGCTCCATTCTTACAGTGGGAGACGTAGGAGATGGACACACCAACAGGTAGCTTGCTGTTCTCCAGAATGACCTCTGAGGACAAAGACTGATGGCCATAATAAAAAACAGAGAGTATATTAGTGCTTGGCAAATATTCCAGTTTCTAGTGAGTCTGAAGACCTTGATTAGCTGTGTTAAGTGTGTTGAAACTAAACTGTGCAGGAAAGGGGCCCTCCTCCAGGAACAAGTTTGGACATCCCTGCACTTAAATTAACTAGAACTGACCACAGCCATCCAATACTTACATTATAAAAATAACTTACATTATATGCACCAATGATGAGCTGGACGACACTGGAAGAATGGGTAGACAGTGTCCCCACTGCTGATTTAGGGATTTGAGCAGACAGCTCCTATCACACACACACACACACATTACGGTTCTGCCCAGAAAAAAATTATTTGCCTACAATAATGATCAAAGCACAGTGAAAGAAAATCAAAAGCATAAGGAGCTGTATGCTTCGCTCTCTATCGCTCTTGTGGTACATAAACTTCGTAAAAAGATCGATCTGTACAAACAGACAAAACTTGGTTATTTTAGTAAATTTAGAAATCCAGGGCAGAACATGTCCCTGGGAAATGGCACGTCTGGTCACCTTTTAACACAAATGTATTATGAGTCAGTACAGTCTGAGTTAAACCGGATGCTTATTATGAGATGATGAAAATGATTATACACACATTATATTATATAATACACACCTGATAAAGATCTCTGAATTGCTGTGTCACAGCAAAGATGGTCTGAATGTTGTTGTCACTCAGTGTGTCTACCAGCTGAGAGATGGAGGGGTAGTCCTGTAAAAAACAACTGAAATCACTGAAGCAATCCGCCATTTCCAGTGGCCTCTGAGGGCCTGAATACCTATCAGTCTTTCTATCAGTCAATCTATCTATCTATCAACACATACTTACAAAATAGTTGCTCACGGTGTACATATTATTCTCCAGATGGCATTTCCCATTATTTGGACGAACAATGTCACCTGCTTTTCCATCTCCAGCAAAACTGAATCCAGCATCTGTGGAGAACACAAGGAGGCGAGTAGCATTCCTCCAGCCGATCACTTCCTGAAATACAATCAAAACACAGAAGATAGAGCATAGCTACAAATGGTTAGATTGTGTCTGTTGAATGCTGCTTTCTAGGACTCAATGAGATATTGGGTGATATTGAGAGTGCACAGTCACACATTGACTACTAGTGGTGGGAATCTTCAGGCACTTCACGATCCGATTCCAAAACGATTCTTGATCTACTTTTTTTTCACCCCAATTAATTCTTCTGCTGTGCAAATGCATCTTTACAACTTTACATCTTAACCAACATTGAAGTTTCTATGCTTTTTGTTTATATTTGAGATATCTGTGTGTCAGTACTGCCATCTTAAAAGTAGGGGTGTGAATCTTGGTTTCACAATTAATGCATTAATAAAGACATTAATGCATCTTTTACAAAATTTTAAGATATGTCAGAGCAAGATATTTTCAGTTGAAGCAGTTCAAACATGCATTTTAGTCTGTGACTAGCTTAAGCCTTGTCTGTGAATCCAGGAGAATATCACATTCTCATTCAATAATACTGCACATGGCTACATTTTAAATCAAACTTATTTTGTGCAAAATTTAAATTTTTTATCATTATATAAACAGGCTACTCTTTTAAAACTATTACTTATTTTAAAAAGTGCTCTTTAATTATACGAAAGTTTACAGAAATAGTTTTGCCTTTTAATAGTTGGATTTTTCTTTTTTTCCTCTGCATTATTGCCGCTTGATTAGTACTGATGAGATCATAGACAGCGGCAGCTTTAACAGACTGCATTCAGACTAATGCACAGATCTCTTTTGAAATATCAGATGTTTTGCTCTGCTCTGAAAACATAACTGACGGTCAGTTTTGTATAAAAGCATTTGAAAATGCAAGTGCATTTAACCGCAGCCGCGATCAGCCGCTTCAGGAGAAACAAACACAGAGCGCACGTGACTGTCAGTGCGCAGGTTTCGTGCATACCAATCCATTCCAAAGGGTATATAAAAAAACATATCTAAAGTAAAACGCGACGGATGGAAGCACAAACTATCAAGCAATGTGCACGTGATTTTTTCTCCCACCCCTATTGACTACATGGTTCGTGTTTCAAAATTTAATTTAGAACTCTCAGGTGACTGAACCAGTATATGACATTATAAGAAAATCAAAGTTTAGCTTCTGAATGTCTACATTTGGAGCATTTTCTTTTTAAAAAAAACAATT
>JAUMHE010000043.1:16569691-16581125 GCA_032359235.1 Enteromius mattozi | reverse complement strand
AAATCCACATCTGGAATATAGTTCTTGCACATTAGACGTAAATATTTGGCATCGGTGATAGAGAGAAATTCAGGACCTGAGTTTTCATTTCCTCATTCTTCAAACGATTTCAAAACCTGAAGATCTTTTCATACGCGTTTACACTCGTGTTTTCGATTATAACAATAATAATAAAGTTGATTGTTCCATTCACAGACAATGATGAAAATGTCCCTCTAACAACTCAGATGTTGTCAAGACAAAGAAATTACAAATGTACATTTTTGTGTATGATATGATTAAAAACATACTTAACCTGTCCATTTTAGATTCTTTAAAATCAATGTGCACAGTAAACCATCTGACTCGCAGACCAAAGAAAGGCGATGTGAGTGCACAGACCCATAGTCACATAGACCTAAACATTAGAATCTGGACTCAAATCATCCAGGAATATGCAGACGACATAAGCATCTCCATGAAAAGCACCATGTGTACAAACAGCAGTGGTCCGCTACAGCTACCTACTATACCAGTGACAGGACACTCCACCCACAGGTTCAGAAAGTTTCCTGTACCATCATAAGACACAAACTGGCTAATTACTGGACTCAAGCCGGTAACTGTGTCTAGTCTTTGTGGATATTCATTCCTTATGCATACTTGACCACATCATACCTAAAAAACCCGTCATCTAACCCAACATGATCAGTTTTAACATTCAGAAAAACAAGGCAGATCTGTGGCTAAAAATCAAATGTGAACATTGAAATTATTGTCTAAGACTGCATAAAAAAGTAAAAACTCAAGTTTATACATACTGTACAGTTTCAAAACGATGCATAGAAACACAGGTTAATAGATTATACTGAACAGTGGCAAATGCACAATCAAAATGTGAAATGTGATTTCAAAACACACACACAAAAGAGAAAAATAAACAAAGTGAACTTCAACTCTTCCGTTCCTCTCGAATTGTTCTGCATACAGTGTTGCTTGAAAATGGACACGTTCATCCATTACTTGCCCTCATATTTAGGGTTGACCACCGTCGTCACAGCACTCTTGTAAATGGGGTTCTCTCCCTGGAGATCAATATGAAAAGAGGATAATTAGATCAATCTTTAATATAACTACACAATTTCCAGGTTAGAACACTTCACAGCAAATACAGTATATTAAAACCAGCAAGCATTACTAAAGGCACACAATCAAACACAAAAACTGCTGAATAAGCAGCTTTTTAAATATCTAAAGTATTTTATGTAATAATAATAATTGCAAGCTATGAAGAAGTACTTCATCCAGAAATTAAAGTGTACTCATCATCTAAGATGAGTTTGTTTCTTCATCAGAATAGATTTTGAGATATTTAGCATTACATCACTTGCTTTATCAGAACAGATTTAGGGAAACTTGCAGTGTATAGGTGCCATTAGGATGAGGAGTCCAAATAACTAATTAAAACATTCTTATGCAATGGACTGGAGTCATGTGAATTATATGTTGATGTTTTTATCTGTTAAACTCTCTCATTCTAATGGCACTGTTTCACTGCAAATTTTTCCAAATCTGTTCTGATGAAGAAAGAATCTCATCTACTTCTTTAAGGACCAAAAGTTTGTATAAAAATGGAGTCTGAGGTTTTGTGTTACCCAGATCATAAGTCATACAGGTTTAGAACATCATGCTGGTGAGTAAAATGACATAAAAGGCACGTCCTAATAATTCGTGAATTAGATTAAATAACTGCAAATGACAATTTATAGCTGTTCATATCATACATGGGCCTGAGATTGTTGTTAAAGTCGTAGAATAACAAATCGGCAGAAAGAGGGGGGGGGGGGAAACACGTGCAAACAGCAAAGAAGAGTACAGACTCAGAGTGTGACGCCCTTATTTCCATAACCTGGATTCTGGAATTTATTAATGGGGCTCTTGTATATTGGGTTCTCTTGCTAGATATGATGGAAAGGAAAGGTTTGAAGAAAGAAAGGCAGAAAGAAAAAAATATGACAGAGTGAGAAAAGCAGAACTGAAATAAAGAAAACAAAAAGCAGAAGAGCCTGCAGTTTTGACCAGTTTGGTACAAATTACATAGAACAATGCATTACATATATTATAAAGCCTGTAATTAACTAATAATTTATAAATCATATATTTTTTTTTAAATCAAAGAAAAGGTAATTTAATATAATTCTAAAACTCTTGAAGTCGATGTACACTTGTATTTTGCTGTGAAATCTTTTTTTATTGAGTAAACATGAGTATTACTTAACATTTACTGGACTGAAACAGGGGGTTGTGTTAAAATGCATCAATTATGATACATCAGGATTTTTAGGAACAATTAATTATGCATCTCTTAATCATCAATATATGTATTTTGTCCCCTACAATTAAAACTAAAACTAGCTTTGTTTAAAAACCTAAGCATTTAAATGTTACCTTATTATTGGGATATATAGACTGACAGTGGAAATGTATGTACATTTTTTTGTATTAAATTTCATCTCTGAATACATTTTTAATATTATTTAATATTTAATATATTTTTCTCCATGACTGTGAACATATCCTCACTATATTATATATTTGGGCCATAGCCTGGTGTATCTAATATATAAAAAGAAATTCTACAATATTATACAAGCTTTACAGGGTTACTCTAGGTTTAGCTCTATATGAAAGACATCTAATGCCTTAAACAGACCTATGTGCACTTTCACAAGCCTCCGAGCTAAACATTCTTGAGCAACAAGCCCTGATATTGCTGCAATATGCTGTAGGATTCATGAACTGCGATACTAACAGCACCCAGCAGATGGCAGCAATGACCTCCCCTCGTGCCAGAGAGGCCACACCCCACACAATGAGGCCAGGCATCCCATTACAACTAGCTGCACTGTGCTAGATCAAAATAACTATATTGAGAAATATTACATATTAAATTCACGTAAATGTTACTTTTACAAAACTGAATGGCTACATAAAAGATGACAGAATAATCGACATTTAAGATGAAATGTAACGCAAATCAGAGAAACGTACCGCGTCCCACTTGGCATTCATCTTCTCCTTCTCAAACTTGGCGAACTCTCTGCGATCATGAATAATCATGAGCAGCTTCCAGATGAGCAGAAGTGCTAAACCAATCAGAACAATTCCTGCGACCACACCCGCTACGATGGGAATGATGTCAGGGCCAGAGGGACACTCTGTGAACACGGACACAAAGCATTATGGGAAACAATATAACTAGTTTTTTTTTAAAAAAAAAGAAAAAAGATAGCTCAAGACATACTGGTACTTATTTCATCCTCCACTTACCAGGCTCCAGCACCACATGGACCTCAACGCTGCTGTCATTTTTGGTAGCGTAGGTGAAGAAGAACCAACAGTCGTTAGCGTCACGCTCTTTGCAGTGATTGATGTACGCCTCGTCGTTGGGCTGAGGAAGATCCTCCTTCTTCTTCACCGTTTTAAGAGTGAAGTAGTTACATTCTTTCTCACATGTGTCTTTCTTGTCGCCAGTTTGAAATGCTCTGCACTGGACACAATCCCTGTGAGGAAAGACAGGCGAATATATTTAATGCTGCTAGCTGAGCCATTTGTTCAAGTAAATGTCCTGTTAATAACTCACTTGTGTTCAGTACAAACTCCAGGGCAGGTTGGGCAGATTTCACAGGTTTGACCCTGAAACTTTGTGTCTGTACATTTACACATGCCGCACTCACAGGTGCCCCGACCGTTACAGATCTGTTTGTTACTGGCCAGACATGTGGAGGTGTCCAAAGAGCAGTCGCAAGCACTTCCTGTGTAGTTAGCATCACAGATACACTTTCGGCAATCACAACGACCGTGACCTGGAAAGGTAGAGAAAGTTTATTACTTATTATCCGTCTAATCATTTACTATTTCTTCTAACGTGTGAAGATCAGATCAGTGTTATTCTAGCGCAGTCGTACCTCCGCAGAGCAAGTTGTTGGAGCGGTCACAGTTGAAGTTGTCACACTCGCAGAACTTTCCGCTGTATCTCTCCTCTGGGTTGTCTCTTTTTTTGCACTCACACGTTCCACAGACGCAGTCTCCATTGTTGCTGCAGATGTCCGTCCCGTTATCCATGCGGCAGTTCGCATCCAGGTCTTCTGTTCTGACCTCATCTTTACTACATTCACATACTCTGCCAATACGTCCCTCATTGCACCTGAAAATGAGCAGACATGGATAACATTATTGCCGCTGATTTGGTCTTATATACAACTAACTAACCACGTATGAATAATTCAACACACCTGCATGCTCCACACTCCAGAGTACCGTTACCAAAGTGGCACACTGGGCTGTTTGGGATTCCTTCTTTATGACACTCACATTCACAGATGAAGTTGAGCACAATCTCTACCTCCTCAGTGAAGCCCAGTGGCTTGATCTTTATAGTCTCCGATTTGCCATTGGACGGACAGCCTTTAGCCGTGACCGCTACCTCAAATGTCACCTGTGACAGGGATAAAGAGGCTTGATTTGATTTACAGTTTTTATTTTTATTTTTATTTTTGTCAAATTTCATTAAAGAGGAAGAGCAGATCAGTTATTTAGGAAATTGTATCCAATAGAAAGTGCTTAATAATTGATGCAACTGCATGAGGGATTTAACTGGAGGATAGTATTCTTACCTGATCCCCAATGGAGATGTTGGAGCACTTTCTCCCATTTTCTCCCTTCTCGCTCACTCCATTCTTGCAGTGGGAGATGTAGGAGATGGAAACACCTTCGGGTAGCCTACTGTTCTCCAGAATGATCTCTGAAGACAGAGACTGAGAAAGACAGATATATGAAACGACTATTTTAAAGCTTAAAATTAGTATTAATATTTTCTGAATGAATATTGACAAAAGATTTGGACATTTTTCCAGGGGGGAAAAAAAAACACTTTTCAAGGGTTTCAATTGATCAATATTAACAACAATAGAAAAAGGCATTTATATTTATACAAATATTTGATTGCCACAAAAATATTAAGCAGCACAGTGATTTTCAGCTGTTTATTAATAATAAAAAATGTTTATTGAGCAGCAAACCAGCATATTAGAATGATTTCTGAATTATCATGTGACACTGATGCTTTCATGAAGCCAGAGTAAAATC
Organism: Enteromius mattozi; assembly: GCA_032359235.1. NCBI lineage: Eukaryota > Metazoa > Chordata > Actinopteri > Cypriniformes > Cyprinidae > Enteromius > Enteromius mattozi. The sequence goes on along the minus strand of JAUMHE010000043.1, from coordinate 16,575,998 downwards.
GCTATCACAGCAATAAATTATATTTTAAAATATATTAAATAGGAAACAGTTGTTGTTTTTCAAAACCTTTTTGAAAAATACATATTTCCACATTTTATTTTACAGGAACTTGTCAAGAATCTCTATTTCACTATATTGACTTTTAGCCTCTTTAGATGCTAAGATCTACTCACATTATATGCATCAATAATGAGTTTTATCACATTGCCAGAGTCAGAGGATAGCGTTCCCACAGCCGACTTTGGAATGAGGTTTTTCAGCTCCTGTGGACAAAGATAAAAACAGTTTGTCCAGGCTTTCTTCCCATGCAGTATTTTATTTCCAGTACTGTTAAAGAATTCGACTTGCCTATTGATGTAGAGACAAAAGATGTTTTTTTATTACCTGATAAACAGGCTGGAACTCTTCAGTTACAGCAAAAATGGTCTGAATGTTGTTTTCACTTAATTTCTGAACCAGATGTGCGATCGAAGGATAGTCCTAGGAGGAATGGAAATAAATGAGACATCTTTACATCTTTACATATATGAAGTAATGACTTGCAGTGTTACACACACTTACATAGTAATGGCTCATAGTGTACATGTCGTCCTGCAGATGGCACTTCCCGTCATTAGGAAGCACGATGCCGCCCAGTTTTCCATCTCCAGCGAAGTGGAATCCAGCATCAGTGGAAAACACAAGCAGACGGGTAACATTCCTCCAGCCGATCTGGTTCTGTTACACAATTAAGATGAAGCATAACATTCAATTCCTTATATATATATATTTTTTTCTTTACTAATTGTTATGAATTACAAGATGTTACAGTCCATAACAATATAATCATTTATTTTAAAAGTGTCTTAAATAGCTACAAATCTTGATTTCTTTTTGTCCGAATTGGTCAGTGTATTTTTTCCATCATGTATCAATGTGCAATAAAAATATTTTATAGTACTTTTCTTTTGGCAACAGTTTATTCATTTTATTTATAAAAGCCCTAAATAGTTACTTACTTAATTCTACAATATTACATTATTTAAAATAAAAAAAATTCTTAGAAAAATGTGTGTCCCCAAATCTTGCGTCAACTCTGTTACCACACCATATTTTGTCTTTAAATTAATAAAAATTATCTCTCAGAATTGTGTAAGTTACAGGAAATGATGTCACTTTCATACACTGATAAGATCTGAAGCACTGAAAAGTATCTGTGCTCTCTCAGAGAAAATACTTTAATCTAAAAACTTATTAAACCAAGATTTATTTTTCGAACGTCAACTCTGTTACCACAATATCAAAACAAGGAAAACAGAATTTATTACTCTCACATTGAGTCATTAAATGCTAAGAACACATGACACTTATGAAAACATGATTAAAAGAGCTTTAATGTCAGCAAGTGGAGTTTTTGGAAAAAATAAAATAAAAATGTCAATACTGTTACACTATCGTCAGCATTGTTAGTCTACCTAGGTAACAGTTGACGGTGACAGACGGGGACACCAAATGAACCCACAATTATAGAATGAGTCATATTATATATATTGTGACAGGCATCCCGTGTGGAGAGATCAGCATCGCCCTGGCAACAGAGCCACAGCACCTGGAGCACCTCATGAGCAGCTGATCGGTCACGGCTGGTCCCAATCAACCTCTCACTATAAGAGACGGCTGAGGAAAGACAAGGGTGAGAGACATCTCCATGAACTCAGATGATAATGCTAATTTCTTTGTTCCCTGCAAAAGAGACGGCGTGACTGATCGTCCAGAGGCCGGACACCAGGGAGACAGCACTCAGACACAGAGCACCGTACTGTTTTACCTTTAATTTTTGCACCTTTGTCAATAAATCCACCCTCCGGGGCTTCACAAACAGTTCAGCCTTGTCATGTACTCCTTCCCCTTGTTACAATATATATAAAAATATAAATCAAGCCTGAGATATTAAAAAAATATATATATCAACATACCGCACAGACAGCCACTTGCATGATGGCGTCGAACCCTCCCTCTGGTGAGTCCAAGTTTCCTGAGATCTGCTGTTTGCTAACAAGGTTATTAAACCGACTTCCATCTGCAGTCAAACTCAGCACATTTTTATAGCTGAACGGGCTGGTGCAGTTCTGGTCTGATGTGCAGGGGTTTAGCAGCTTGGCTGGTGTCGTGCTGATGTACGGCATGACGGTTTTCTCCACAAAGGAGCCAAAGCCTAAAAACATTGACAAAGAATGAAAGCAGTGCAGCGCAATACAACTGTAGACAAATCCAGCATGGATCTTCTGAGGTTCCTTACCAATCCTGAAGTCAGATGTGATCTTTTGCATTTCAGACATCAGGTCAGTTCCCAGGTTTTTGACGTTCTCTAAATCATCTTTCATTGAGTAGCTGAGGTCCATCAGGTAGTAGAGATCTATGGGATAATCCTCAGCCCTCTTGAATGTCAGATTGAACTTCTGAGCTTCACCTAAGGTAGAATGAGAAATCCTGGGTTCAGACTAAAGCTTTACAGGGGAGTGAACTGATTATACGGACAAGAAGACCACTGTCTCACATGACATCCAACTTTATTAGCTGATGAACAAAATTATTTAATAAGCAATCCTGGAGTTGGAGGCAGGGAGGGAGTATATAGTACCTGATCTGAGGTCTAGGGTGAGTTTCTGTGGTTGAATCTGGGTGATCTGGTCTGGCTTCAGTTTTTCTCCATCCTTTGGCCGCTCTGATAAAGATTGGTTCTTGGTGACGGTAACAGTTCCCCGAGGATTTTCTATGCTGGCTTTAGAACAGCCCTTCTTAATCAAAGCTTCAATTTCATCACACCGTGTGGACTTCTGCTCTCCCTGTTTCAGAAAGTCCTGCAGAAAGAGACAATGGAGTGTGGAAAAAGAGAGAGAGAGAAAAAAAAGAGAAAGATTATGAACATTCCAAGAAAAATAGCACCAGTTGCATTTATTCTTACAAAAAATAAAGCAGTTTTAAGGGATACAGAAAAAGAAATCTGTTCTTTAGGGCAATATATCCATTTGTGTTAATGTTTTAAACAACACTATAGCTATCTATATTCAATTGTAAAATAAAGTAAAATAAAGATAAGTTAAATTAACCTTTTTACATCAAAAACCATGATCAAACCATGTATATAGTATAAAAATATGATTTTCAAAAATAGTAATTAAAATGTTTTAAAATTAAATAAAATAAATCCAGAACTCCCTGCCTGCCATTGGTCAGACAGACAAAAAGCCATGCCCCAAACTCACACCATTGGTTGAGCCAATGTTGCAGTGCTGGGCTAGTCGGGATGAGGATGTGCAGTCTGCCTGCTGAAACAATTAAGTGGGGGCACATTTCCAAAAGAGCTTGAGTCCCCTGCCCTGCTTTACTTGTAGTTTAGTGATAATACACTTTCCGCTTTCTTTAATTTGCTCCAAGATTGGTGCTTCCTGTCCTTCCATAATTTGCTCCGCATGGCAGGAACAGACATGATCACACAGGATGCTGACTCATAGACACTGAGGGGTACGATGTGCTCAAGTTCAACTAAAATGACTCAAGACACTATGGGTAATAATCAACTACAGGCGAATAAAGGTGGGACAGAAAGTGATGTCACTTCAGAACACTGGTTCCTTTGGATACTACACTCGCCCAAAAACTTTGTTTTGTTTTGTTTTTTTTGCAGACAGAATTGTTTGCAGAATCACAGGATGTTCTCTGCGGACTTGGATAAACAAATAATCTGTCTACAGGAAATGGTTTCCCCCATAACATTTTTCCCTAAATGAACATCGTGGCAAAAGCAGCCATTTCCGTCTTTAATGGTTTCGTCTGAACTCACCTCGTCTGTACACCATCCACACTTTTCTCCGGCCTGAATGCATTCTCCACAGGACTGGGCCGAGGCTTTGGTGCATTCGTTACCATCTACACACACACAACAAAAACATCCATCATTCTCAATTCCCTTCCACCACTAACAGGAAATCCAAATCAAAGAGCATTTAATAACTAACACTGTGGCCAGCCATACGCAATATGATTCTCTCTCAAGAGACTGTCATCTAAAATAGACGCAGAGTGGCCATATGCTGCAGGGAGGTCATGTGAACTGTATTAATGATGGCTTCCTTACTGCTTTTTCTAAAGACTTAATGGAAACCATGAGGCCAGCACGTCCAGAATAAACCGCACAGGACTGTGGGACAAAGCTAGAAGATAATGTATATAATCGCATTCCTATTATTCTGCATTAATGCTGTGAGATTTTCCTTTTAGTTCTTTTCTTAGATTCCGCACTGCCTGCCATATCTGAGATATTCCTGGAATGAAAATTGCTGCAAATGTCTAACAGATGATCTGGACAGTATTACGAGTATTTTATCAGCCTCTGGTCTGGTGTGTGTTCTGAGTGAAGCTTCCAAAAAATATATACATGCATCACTCAAAAGTCAGGCTGCTCCTACACATACAAAAAAAGACTAAAAATGTGTTTTTGCTGATTTTAAATCTGCAAATAGAAATTTTCATTAACATGAGAAGAGGACAATATCAAAGGCTGCATTAAATGCAGTTTAGGTGATATGGTTCAAAAACATTTTTGGTTATTTTTTTTCAAAGTCTCTTTGGTGGAAAACATAGTGTCATAAAATGTGTGTCCAGGCTATCCTGGTCTGGGATCTTATTCTTTCAATGCTAACTTGCTATTGCAAGCCTCTAAGAAATCACCTACCCTACTTTGAACCCACACAAACTTGCAAGGTTCCCACACTGATTTTTTTGACAGCAAATTGCCATGACAGCTGTTTTTTAATAATTTTACGGACTGAAATGCATATCTAATTATGGGCCAGCGCAAACACTCTTTTATCCATAGATGCATGGATAAAAAAATTAACACACAATAGAAACATTTTTGCTATTGGCCTCAGTCTTTTAAACCCCACTGTATATCCGATGCTTTTAAAATCTTAAGTTCTTACCTAGTTGTGCCCTGCTGAGTCCCAGAACAACTGAAATCACGAGCAGCCTCACGTCCATCTGAAAACAACAAAGAACACGGGTCAAGTCAACCAAAAAAATTTTTTTTTCATCAAAATAAAACAATTAAATATCTATAATAAATCATATTTTTTGCCAATAATAATTTAATAAATGTATTTAAATATGAACCATAGCAGTGAAAAACACTAACACAGAGGAAAGGGCGTGCACACATGCGTTTATGACTTCTAAACGTGTAGGCAGAGTGTTACAAGGGAACTTCCTGTTTCTCAGAGCACAAATGCATGGTCACAGAAAAACATTCCAACGTTTTGCAGAGAACTGCAGACAGATTATTCATATAGCATAAGCATACAGCTTCTTATTTAAAATTACTGTACTACAGTCCCACTGCAGTCACCTGGGGTTAACTTTTCACAAGCACATACTGTGAAGTCAAATATTACAGAGCAAGTTAAGGCCTATTTATTATCGCTGTAAGCCAGACAAGTACGCACAGACATCCAGAAAAAGAGACTCTACTCCCATATTTGGTAAGACGATGGATCTGCTCATCCCATGAAACACCTCACTGATGAAACAAAGTGGAGGAGGTCCTTTTTGCCTCAGTTTGTCTAGTGTACAGACACCAGTGCCAAACACTGCTGATTTGGCCTTATTAGGAATGACAGTGAGTACAAACACACAATGCTGTTACTTAGCATCCAAAACAACACAGACAAGCTACTTTTCCCAAAACAGCACGAGAGAAAAAAAAAAAAAAAAAAAACAGCAGGGGCAAATCCAGCAAAACTCCAGCTGTTCTGAAGCAAGACATACATGTAACATGAATTATATTAACACAAACTCTCTCTTTGTTTAAAACACAGGCATGTGTGCTTTAGACTGAACGGGTGGGTGAACTGCAGCAGACTCAACCGTTACTCTATCTACACACACACACGAGACCTGTGAACACTTCAAGATAAGCAAACAGTGCTTCTTTCAGTACACTGGTGACGTTCATTTAGGCCACAGATGTGTGTGTGCTGTGAAAGAGACATAATATAACGGACAGCGAGTGATTTGTCTTGGTTTATGTACTAATTTTTTTTACTATATATATATATATTTTATTATTATTATTTTTTTTTTTTTACATCTATGTAATTTATAACTTCACTCTATCTGAAGTCTGTGAAAAATGACCCATTTTACAAACAGATTAACTTTTCGTAATGATTTTCAAAGTGCATTGTTTTTGGAGTTTCAAACTGCATTATGTTTTAGGGTTAAAAGTATATGTCCATATACTTAACAGATAATGTCTTGTCAGAAAATT
>JAUMHE010000043.1:16521733-16569591 GCA_032359235.1 Enteromius mattozi | reverse complement strand
AGTTTCAAACTGCATTATGTTTTAGGGTTAAAAGTATATGTCCATATACTTAACAGATAATGTCTTGTCAGAAAATTTTTTCCCCTTACTTTTTACATTGTATGTAATATATTTCTTATTGTGGATTTTTTCATATTATTTATTTACCTATATTCTAACTTATTACATATTTTGCACTTCCTTGGTAATATAGTTTTTGATGTGCTTATAAAGCCATTCAGTCATGACATTAATTTAGGTCAACTCAAAAAAAATGTAAAGCTACTAACACAAGTTTCAAGGTTGTAAGCAATCTGCTACAACAACAGTTTCCAGATTCATTTTCAGGATTATGAAATCAACATTTCTATAAAGCACACTATACTGGCATTGAAACTAAAAAAGAACAGACACTGGACAAAACATATCCTAAATCATTAATAGTCTTCTACACACACACACACGGAAATGTAATTATTATCTCAAAGCTAACTGTGCAGTTCCAGACCAAAACATACAACTGACTATCACTTTAAATGTTCAAGGACACACAGAGCGACACATTTTAGTCTACACAGCTGACGCAGGCATGGAAAGTTCCTATCTGAACACTTCATTGGTGTGTCAGAGCATGTTTTCCGGTTTATTCCTTCTAAAGAATCATATGAGCTTCAGTGTGATTCATGGACTGTGGTATCTTCACACCATCCTCACAGAATTTAAATTCACCAACCAAATCAAGCTCACATTTACTTAGACATTACAGATTTAATTTGCACTACCATTCTAAAGATATTTCTTTGATGGCAAAGCAGTCATTAATTCAAATCTTCAGTGTCCCATGATCCTAGAGAAACCAGATGTGGTGCTAAAGAAACATTTCTCATTATAGCAATCACGGTTGGATAATGGTAACAGTAACATGCAGAAAATCTCTGACTCCATGTATCTGAAACCAGTGACATCATAGTCGTTTCAAATAAAAGCTCCTCAAAGTGACCTCACTGACAGTTCCACATTTACAAGTCTTCATCTGTCTGGCTGACACAGAGGCAGATTAAGCTGCGAGACAGCTGGTTCTTTAGCCTGCCATTTATTCTCAGTCGCACTGTGTAACACTATCTTCAGAGAGAGTATGTGTGTGGGAGAGACAGAGAGCTTCTCAATTTTGCCTTGTCTGCTTACCCCAAGGCTGTGTTGAGTGTCAAGGCCTTAAAAATGTGGCCCTGAGGTCTGGGTGTGTATCTAGACGTAAATCTAATGTGTTTGTGTGTGCGCGAGACAGAAAAAATTCCTTCAGCTGCACCGCCCAATTATTGATTAAGCACCGCCCACATTAAACACGCACCAATCAAATTACAGCTCAACCAGTTTTCTGCCATTCTCTTAATGCTCTGTTGATCAGATAAAATTACAAGCGTGCATAATCATTCAATTCAATCTTTGAGTTCTGTGAAAAACAAAAGTGAAATTGTCAGTGAGGTATTAATCATGTCATTGCACAAATCTTGTTAGAAAAGAGAGACGTAATTAATCGATATAAAAATATATATCTATATAATGCATTTAATACCTTTAAATTCGAAGGCCTAAGTAGCCTTATATTCAGTTATGCGCCAATATTGAAACTCATTCGGTAACAGCAGTTTATTTCAGATTTGTCCGATTCAAATCAGCAATTCATCTTTTTCAGCTATTCATTAAAAGAACCATTCATTCAGACTAGACTATACTTGATTTACTATGAAGTACCAGCCCATAAGAGACTTTTAATTGCATCTCTTTCAATACAGAATGAAAGCACCACTAATTCAAACACATAAAGATCTGAAAAAGCTTTATGCATTTTTCAACCAGAGCGTCAACTACATTTCTTCACTTTAAGGTTGCTTTTAAAAAGGAAATTCTTAAATGGCTGTTCTCAGTTATCCACTACCTGCTGATTTAAGTAAGTGTCAAGACGAACATGCACACAGAGTGGCCATTAACCTCTCCACAGCAGGGTGGCCATTTCCTTAATTAAACTGCCCCACCCTTCCAACCCCCCTCCCTCACACACATTGCTAAGTGATGGACAATTATTTACCACAGACGGTGACCGACAGACAGAGTCTAGGGGAAACTCCACCTCAGCAAAGTGATGGCATCTTCTAAATACATTAAAGGTACAGCAGCACTTTTAAAAAAATATTAAAATACTATAAAACAAGGCTTTGACTTCCCCTTAAGCAAAACACCATGGCATTATCATTTTGAGCAGCCGGACATGTATTTCTAGATCAGTGGTGTGAGTTTGGGGTGGGACCTTCTCTTTCTGAACAATAGCAGAGTTTGGGAAATGATTTTATTGTAAATCCAGACCCCTCTGTTGATCCTTCAAATGTTCCTCACTGAGCATCATTTGTGCTATGAACATAATGAAAAATAAAAATATATATGATAGCATATAATTCACAGATGATAACACACGTGAAAGCACTGGCACGTTTTTGACAAGCAATAACCACTTTTATTAGAATATTATACATTATATTTTATTTTGTATCTGTCAACAAGCAGATTTTGAAACCAATTCAAATTAAAAACCTTCAAACTTAAGGATAAGGCAGAATGTTCTTATCAGGCTCCCTCGAACCAGCATCAACTTTATAGTTTATTAATCCTCTGTTCAATGCTACAGAAAAAAACAACAATAAAACTTTAGATTGTAATCCTCCTCACAGTAAACTTTGACTATTACAGCAAACACAAAGTCTCTTTTAGTCTCTCTTCGCACTTTTAGAAAAGTCTAAAGAACTCTGGTCCTTTAGATTATAATGACCAATTTGTTTTCAAATCCCTGCCCCCATCCCATCTCATTGTTAATGTGTCATAACAGAGGTGGCAACAGGAAGTGAGTCAAAGGGCCAGTCTGGAACACAGCATTCATATCCGAATCAAACAATCAGCACATTCTGTCTGCATCTCTCACTCACCTTTACGACCCGCAGTGTCCTTTATCAGTCAAATCCACAATAGCAGGTTACATGTCACCCTACTTATATAGATGCTTAGCATAACAGCCGACCTTGAAAACCTATAATAAAGTAGGTGTAAATTATGAAATGCTAGTAGCAACTGATATTTTTGTGTTCTGGCACACATCTAACTGTAAAATGTACAGTGGGTAGTTGGTTATATGCATCAGTTGTTAATAGATGCACTACAACGTTGCATCATAAAATTGAGGCAGATGAATGGTTTAAGCAGACTAAATGATTAGAGAAGTTGGGTATGTGTCACCAGGGAGAAGTGTGTCATTTTAACTGGAAGACCTAGAGGTACTATATATATATGAAATATTTCACAATAAGATGTTTTGCATGCAGCTAAAAGTACTTTAACATGTGGAAATTGGAATTAATTATGGAACAACATTTTAACATCATTTTTGTCTGTCCAAGTGTCACTCATCCCAATTATTGATTAAAATCATTTCAAAAACTCCTCTTCAGTCTGCATCACAGAGTCATTAAAGTTGCATGATTTGAACACGCTCTATTCTGTTGCCCTCACATTTTCAGATCCAACCTCTCTCTTATGTTATGTGGTAAAAGACTATGCTGTTAATAACAGAGCATTACACAGACATAAACGTGCTAACACATGCACACGCAAACACACAGGAGGACCCACAGCCTGCCATTTCTGTTTCTTTTTATATGGCAGCAATCAGTTTGTTTCAATCTGGTTTCAGAAAAAACAGCCACACCCCTCTGCAGTTAAAATTCACTCTTTGCCAAAAAAACAACAACAAAACAAAAAACATCCATCCAAAATGTTACCATTCACTTCCATGAGCCTTCTAGGCATTTGTGATAAAAGTCTTCCAAAAATCTTTGTATAGAGTTGATGCTCATAATTAGTTACATAGATAGATATTATTTTAAATGTATTTATTATATCGATTACAATTATAATCATTTTTATCCCTTAAAAAAAAAAAAAAACGATGTTTCAATCTTGGCTTCAACCACAGTAACACACAGTTAAATGTAATCACATTTACTGTTACTACTTAACCACAAACAATATGGACCTTCCTTGAAAAAGTGTACTAAGCTTTGATTTCTGCCTCTGTTCTTTTTGTGGTGGCTGACACCAAGTTCCCATTTTTATTGCAGGAACAACAGCTGTAGTAACAATGTTAGATGGTTACAATGGTATTTCTATAAAGGTAGGTTCTGTGGGGACAAGAGACAAACAACAAACCTTAAGACACTACACCAGTCAGAAAAAAAAAAGATGCAAAGTGCAAAAAAAACATGGTTACTAACCACAAAGTAACTATGGTTATGCTACACTAACTATTAGTTTAACCATGGTATTTGTAGCAAAACTTTGGTTATACAAATGGTAATCAATTCACACACAAAAAACAAACAAACAAACATGGTGACTACACTTTTACTATAATAAAACCATGGTTAACTTTGTAGTTTAAAACAGTCTGAACTGTTTATCTTTTCTTGGATTTTGCAGGAATGTGCAATGTGCTATTTTTAGTCAGCTAATATTATTTAAGAAACAAAAGAGTTCAACCAAAGATAATATTCAACTAATCACGTGATATCGCCCAGATGAGACGACCCATTCAGTATTATAAAGCAGCTTTTATCAGGCTGCTGATATGAATGGAATCTGTGTTATGTTTGTGCACCTTAAAATATTTCAAAATCATTCTTCGTTCATTTTATATCGAAAACATTTTAATGAGGACAACTTTAAGACATCCGGCAAAAAAACAAACAAAAAAACAACAACATTCTTCCACACAGTCACGTGACCTGAATATATAGGATGTGAGAGTTTTTAATGCAGATCCACTGCGGGATCTTTCCTTGTAAAACTGAGCCCAAAGCACTTCACAGCGCTGTCCGTGTCTAATGCCATGATTCAATTTCTCCTAACATAGCACGATCCCTTTAATCACTTTAAATGCAGTCATATTTAGTCCCGGCGCTGTAACAATGCCAAACTTCTCCCAGTAGCACAATATGACTCTTCGGCTCGTTCATATCATTGGTGGTCTAATGTGTTCAGCATGTCCCAAACAGGATCATGACTCACGCAAAAAACCGGCTACATCATCTCGACTTCCAGGGAGGCACATTTACACAAGCGACTTCCAAATAAAGCATTGTTCAACCCCCACAGCCCTCCTCGGACCCGCCGGGACTCTCTCGGGCCTGGAGTGGATGACTTACAACAGATGTCGTGGAAAGGACAAATAACACGCGACAAATAGATACAAGATAACAGACATCTAGGAAAGCCATAGCCTGAAGGCACACAGTTCGCATATTATCTGTGAATCACGTTTTAGGGCACGTCTGTCCTTTGAAGTGCAATGGATGGGACATCCCCACCCAAAGTTCTTACCCCAATATCACTCTCCGGATCTAAACCTAAAGCTCAGAATCCCTTAGAAATAACACATTCAACAAACAGTTCTGGCACTAAAGTTTCTTTAAAAGTGATATTTTGTTGTTCCTTACCTTAACACTTGTCCCCGGCGATTTATCAAGCTATAAGGTGTTCTTTTAAAACCACATTTGCTATGGAAATAAACCTCCAGCAGCGTTTGGTCCAACAGTCCAGTTGCTCGCTAGTGTCTGTGGAGTCTTTGTTTCCGTGGGCTACTTTGAATCAACAGCTGGTTATAAAGTACCAAACGCGCTTCCCTTGCCTATAACTAACAAAGGGGCAGATAAATGGCTAAATGTGGGCAGAGAGTCCAGCTCGCCCTTCCACGGCGTGTCCTCGGTCCGGATGGCTAATGCGTGTGGGTCTGTGGTCTGGACTCACCGAGATGGGTTTGCAGTGGCAAGCCTCTCCCTTCCTCCGCCCACAGGAAATAATGGTAACACCCTATCCACACTGCGAACTACACAAAACTAGTGGCTAGGATTCTGATTCAATCGACTCATCAAGTGATTCGATTCTTTTGAATCATTTAGTAAATTAATTCTTTGAGCCACTTGAACTAAAGAGTAGGCATATTATAACTACTCTTTGCTTGAACTATTTAAGTGAGTTAGGGGTTTGTAAATAATATGCAAAATTAAAAAAGGGATATTAAACGTTTTCCCCAATAATAATAACAAAACAGATTTTTTTTTCTCTTAATTTTTTAGGACAAATGGATAAATATAGGCTGATACTAACTACTACGTTGATACTAACTAAGCGATTAAAAAATGATCTCTGAATGGACGTGAACGATGAATCGTTTATTTCAAAGATTCGTTCAAGAACATCGATTCTTCCACGAATGACCACAAGTCATAACCCGATACTGGTTTTGTTTCAGATCAGCTACAGACTGATCAGCTGCCGGATGTGAACCTCTCGGGTGATCCCGCGTTTCATCCTGTGTTAGAGACGCTGAGACGTTTGCGGTTTTACACATGTAGCCTACCTGAAAAATACTTTAAACCCAAACTGTATGTGCAGATGTGAAAAGAAGAAAGAAAGGGAGGGGAGGGACATAGGCTACAAACAATAGCAGAAACAATTAAACTTCTCTCTCACATTTAGGCTACAGTTTAAGATCTGATTATGGTTTTGTATCATCTGATGTCTTGCTTGTAGGCTAGGGTAGGTAACCAATGAGCAATTTGGGAAAAACAGTAAACACAACAAAGGCCCAAAGCCATTAAATAACCCTGAAAGTGTCGTGATAAAGGACGAATGCGGTGGGAAACAACACATGCTTTTGCAAGCACCAGAGCCCGAAGGTGTGAATATATATACAACATTGCATTTCCTGTTTGAAGAAACTTTACGTCAGCATTCTTTTTGCTGTCTCTTGAGTGTGAAATTTACATATGATTTGAAGATGCTCTCTCTTTCTGTCTCTCATTCTCTCTCTATGATATTATATAACTAAAATAAGTGAACTAACATTAAACAAATAATTCTGTGAAACCAAGGGCTATTGTAGAAAAAAAAATCAAGACATTGTAGATGGGATATATAGGCTACGTCAATATTCAGATCTGATTAAGCAGGAAAAACTATAAACATAAGCTGAATAAGATATTTTAAAAACATGTTTAAATATAAAATCATTTGTGAAAAGTTTTCGGTTGCCAGAAAGTTTTGGGAAAATTTTGGGAATGTTAAGGGATCATTCTCCAAACAAGGGAACATTATTAAACAACAGTTTTGAGAATGTTCTGGGAACTAGAAACTATCATTCCTAAAATGTTCCCAATTAGACAGGAAAATTTTCTTTACATAAACGAAAGCATTGCCTGTTTTCCCAGAATGTTCTCAGTAAGTTTTAAACTTTCTGAAATTCTTTGTACATCATTAAAGCTAAATATCCAGCACTGTAACACTATTAAAAATTAAATAAGGTATTTTAAAATCATATTGGAATTTGATATTAATTTCATTGTTTTAGTTCGTTTTTTTGGTTTGTTTTGCTTTAATGATCTTTGACAGTGAGCTCGCCACTTAACTCTAAAAATAGCTGTGGAATGACTGGACTTCATCTGGCTTGATGCTGAGAAGCAGTTCACATTTGGGACATTTGGGACAGAAACAGGGAGAGGGAGAAGTGAAAAATAAAGAATGGTTGAGAGAGGAGAGAAGAGCAGACGAGTCAGTCTATGGATAGATATGATGGTGTACTAAGAGTGTGAATGTTTGTGGAAAGAAATATGTCACCTGTATGAGTCAGTGTTTACAGACGGTCAATGATGAAGGTTAACTGAAATGAGATCATATACCCCAGTGCTCACGCAGTGTAGCTGATCATAGCTGACTAACATATATCAGAAAGAGCTTTTAATGCATCACATGAGCAGCAGGGAGGAGTCTGCCAGAAACAGTATATGGGTGATTCTATAACTGCGGGTACATTTGGTGTCCCTGTCTGTCACCGTCAAACTCTGTTACCAAGGTAGACTAACAATGCTGACAACAGTGTAACAGAATTGAGTCTTATTTTATTTTTTCCAAAAACTCCACTGGCTGGCATAAATGCCATAACACTAATGAAAACATGATTAAAAGACCTTTAAATAACCCAATGTGAGATCAGTAATAAATTCTGATTTCCTTTTGGTAACAGAGTTGACGTTCTACAAAATAACTCCTGGTGTAAGAATTTTTTTAGATCCAAATATTTTCTCAGAGAGAACACAGATACTTTTCAGTGCTTCAGATCTCATTAGTGAGTGAAAGCGACTACATTTATTGCAACTTACACAATTCTGAGAGATAATTCCATAGACATATATGGATAATTATACCAACGTAAAGGCAAATTATGGTTTGGTAACAGAGTTGACATTGATTTATGGACACAAATGTTTCTAAGAAAAAAAAACAAACATTTTAAATAATGTAATATTGTAGAATTAAGTAAGTAACTATTTAGAGCTATTATAAATAAAATTAATAAAATATTGCCAAAAGAAAAGTACTGTAAAATATTTTGAATGCACATTGATACATGATGGAAAAATACACTGACTAATTCGGACAAGAAGAAATCATGATTAGAGCTATTTAAGAAAATTTTAAAATAAATTATTATATGGTTATGGACTGTAACATCTTGTAATTCATAACAATTAGTAAATAACAATAATAAATTAATTAAAATATAAAAAATATATAACCATTTGAAAAAAACAATGCCTGATCTGAGCTCTCCGTGTTTGTGGGGTTTATCTGTGGCAGCATTTCTGAGGAAGTGGCACACTGGTGACATTTTCAGTGGTGAACTAATGTGCAAACACACAAACACACACACACACACACACACACAAAATACGCAGAAGTGTTGAAGAAGCGGTTTAAATGTGAAACCGCACAACGAACTTTATCCTTGCAGCTGAAAACTGCCTAGCTTCCCTGTTTGCCTTATAAATAATTGATTTAAAAAAAATTGAAATAAAAGGACATCAATTAGTTTCATAATACAAAAGCTAATGTTAATTTAGGTGAAAATGACGTCCAGATTTAAAACTGCAGCCATGTTGAACTTATAGAGCAGCACCATCTAGTGGTAGAGAAGCGGAATCAGCACAGCTCGTCTTAAAGAAATAAGCAAATCGCCTCGTTGGAAATGTACAATTAAGATGTTTCAAGATACCAAAAAAAAAAAAAAAAAAAGGAAAAAAGAAAAGGAATTAATAAATAAATACAATAGAATAAAATTATTATTAATAATAAAAAAATATGCAATTGCGTTAGGCTTTAAAGTAAATTAATTAATTTAAAAAACATAAAAAAATTAAATCTCATTTCTAATAAAAATATAGTATATTTTAAAAAATATTCTAGTTTTTTACCTTAAAACACCTGTTGCTTTTCCTATACGTTTTGGGTCATTGTCTATTTGCACTATGAAGTGCCACCCAATCAACTTTGTTGTGTGCTTTGGATTATGAGCTGTTTCAAATCTTCTCCATACTTTTTTCTTCCCGTCATTCTGGTACAGCTCGATCTTAGTTTGAGCAACCCAAAGAATGCTTTTTCAGAGGCGCTCAGCTCTTTTGGATGTTTTTTTAGTTTTTTATTTTGACAAAGTCTAATCTGGCCTTGTTAGCACCTTATGTTGAAGCCTATGTATTTGTTCTTGTGTCTGGAGAGTGTTCTTCTCTTGGCTGGATGTTGTGAAATGGTTTTCTTTACCATGGAGAGGATCCTCCAATCATCCTCCATTGGTGTCCTCCATGGACATCCAGGCCTTTTTTTTTGTTTGTGAGCTCACCAGTGCATTCTTTTTTTCTCAGAATGCACCAAACTGTTTATTTGGCGGCTCCTAATGTTCCTGCTATCTCCCTGATGGATCTGTTTTGTTTTTAAAGCCTAACAATTGCCTGTTTCACTTGCAAGGAGAGCTCTTTTGACTGCATGATGTTGGTTTACAGCAACAGCTTCCAAATGCAAATGGCACTGATGTAGACATAACAAAGGAATAGCTCACATCTGTCCATAAAATGGCTTTTGAGTCAACTGTACTTACGGTCCTTTGAAACAGTGGGAGGTGCATAATTCCTCAACCTTTCCTCCAGTTTTAATGACAATACCCCTTAAAATAAAGTTCAAAGTGTGCACTTTAAGCCGATATTCATTATGTAACTGAATTGTAATTGAACAGATTTTGGTCAACAGCTAAAATAATAACATTGTACGGATCTAACAGTGCACACACACACTCAAATAATATTTATATACAAAATAACAGTTTCTCTGTAAAAAGACAGTTATTTCAAATAAAGTCTTTATAAAAACTTTATTAACTTTGCTCTTTGGAATGTTGTTGTTGTTGAGAAATTCATTAATCCGATTGGTCAGACTTGCCGCTGCAAACTGCTGATTGGTTGAATTGGTTGAATGCCAATGAGGCATAACTCTTCAGTCTTTTTTTTCTGTTCATCACAGAACTGTGAATACAAAACAGCCACCAGACAGATTGGACTTTATAACATCAAGTAAAACTGAGTTTTTTTTTTTTTGTGAGAGTCTGTGATGAAAATCCATTCGATTGTTACTTCAGTTCCTCAGGACACAAAAACAACTATTACAATTAAGAAAAATACCATTTCATTTTAAATAGCATTAAAAAAGTGAGCTGTTACACTGACAGTTGGATTTCTCTTACATTTTAAAGTAGTTAACACTTTTATTACTATCTAAATCTTTCATTAAATATAATTCTCAGTGCAAAATGACATACGTTGGTTCATTGGAGTGGGAGAAAAGTTTCTGGCGTCTCCTTCAAGAGGCTAAAAACAAACTGCTTTTCTGCTGTGTGTGAAAAAGATCCAGATGCCTTTGTCAGCACTTGCCGTCTCGTCTCTCTTAGGTCGTCCTCTCAATGCTTAAGAACACGGATCAGTTTGTGCCTTTCACATCCTTCAAATACAATTAATTTCCTTTGGGAGACACTTCTACATTAGCACTCTTAGATGCTTCATTTGCTTTGTCTCTGCTTCGATTCCCAGACGTTCCCAGAGTGAGCGTCTCCCCAGCGTCTCCTGATCAGGAGGGGTCCGGTCTAGAAGACACTATTTTCACAGATGGTCTGCAGACATTGTCAAGTCATTTTAAAATATGATGTCACTTGATACCATGGCAACACATGTTTACTGACATGCCACATAGGCAGCTGAAAGAAATTCCAAATTACTATTCCATCGTTTAAACAAACACTGTCTGAATGTCGTCTGAGCTGTTGTTTTACAATATATAGAGTCACGATGGACCAAATAAAGTGGTACAATCTTTTTCTAGCTACTTAACATTGAGAAAGTTGTCATGCGTACGTCCTATTGATATATATTAGATGTATCATGTATTTAAACATTGACCCTTTGACCTGTATTGAACTGTATCATGACCCTGAAGCAGGACTGTAATTTTATAGTTTAGATGGAATTATACTAACATATTTGATTGCAGAATGCCAAAAAAAAGAAAATTCATGGGAATTTTTGTCTTGTTTATCAGGCAAAATATAATTTAACTGAGTTAAAATATTAAAACTTGTTTTAAACATTAAATTAAATACATTTCTTATGCCATTAGCAATTCTTTCTTATTTTAAATAAAACAAATTTTAGTTTACATTAAAAGCAAAAAAACTGTTTGCCATTGGCCTTAATTTGTTGCAAATTTTTGCTTGTCAAGTAAAGTATCTTAACATTTTTACTTGGAAATAAAACAAAAATACTGATTGAATTTCTGCATTGCAGAGAGCTGTATAATAAATCAATAAATCATGAAATTGGGTCATATTATAATGCTTCTCTAAAAAATGTTTTCTGACCTGTTGTTTCTCAATATAAGTGAAGATGGACCAAATAATCTAGCTACTTAACATTGTAGACATCATGCTCATGTCCTGTTGAGATATATTAGATGTATTATTATCTATTGACCTCTGACCTGTATTAGCCTGTATCTTTGAACAGTTTGTGCTCAAGAGCAAATGACTGTTTAAGAAGGAACCCATGTGTAAAAAGGCAACAAAAACACGTTTAAAGGCACCATTGGAATGAAGTGTGAGTTACCAACTGAACAAACACATCTCCAAGCATAAACGAGCACAATAACACTAAAAACCCAGTTGTGTACAGCTCTGAAAAAGGGGGTTTTCGAAAAAAAAAAAAATATCCAACTGTGTGAGAGGATACTTCGTTTTGTCTTGGTCTCATCACCAGCAACAAATGTACAAATGAACAAACAAACAGTAGACAATCATCTGGCTGTACAATCTATACACGGCGCCCTCTAAAGGCCAGTTTCTCTTGCTGCACGTCCTGAGAATACCGCTCAGTGTCGACATTGAGAAACGCTGCAACAACGTTCTAAGAACGTTCCTCCAACATTGTTCAGCAAATGTTTCCTAGGTTCGTCAAATATTCCTCATGCTTCTGTGTAAGATTTCTGTGCACTGAGTTTTTCTTTCTTTAGTTTGACTCCATCCACCAGCTCAAAGTTGTAGTTCTCCAGAGCCGAGAGGTTCCTGTTTGTGGTGTGAGCGCACGCGCAGTAGAACAGCACCCCGCACACAGCACCCAGCAGGACTCCCACGGCGCTCATCACGATGATGGTGATCAGGATGGGGTCTAAACTCTTTAGCATGGAGCCGCGTCCAAAACTCCACAGGGTGTTGTCAGTCCCCTCACAGTGCACTGTTGATAGAGAGAGACAGTGACAAACAGAGAGACTGTGAAAGCAAGTCAATTATGTTATATAAGAGATCATATACAGTCATATACTTGACATTATGGCAAAATAAAAACATGATGCATTTAATTGAGATATAACATATGTTACTACATGTAACATGCATTTAATTGAGATATAACATATCTCTGTATATGGTTTATAATGTATAATGTAATGCATAAAATGTTTTACAAATTTACAAGCAATGTCTGAGCAAAGATCTAAGTACAATTTTCTACACCATTTTAAGTGTATTTTGAAAAAAAGTTTCACTTAAAAATAAGACAAAAATGTTTGCTTCTTATATTATGTCTTATATAGCTTTCCCAATAAAATGTGGGTCTTACCGATCTCATCAACTTCATCTTCATCACCTTCTGAATTATCTGGGTCTGAAATGTAAACACTCCTTTCAAATTTCATTCATATTCCATGTAGACATATTTTCAAAATGTAAATCTTAAAAATGTGTGATTTATCTCAGAGCTGATTGGTTTGGTTCAAGAGTAAGAATGCTATTACAGAAAACGCCTATGGAAAAAAATGAAAACATCTGTATTAAAGTGATAGTACAGCCAAAAAATCACTTATTCTCCTCATGTCATATCAAACCTGTATGACATTTTTCCTTTTACAGAACATAAAAGAAGATATTTTAAACAATGCCGGGAACCAAACAGCTTTTGGGTTTTCATTAAACTTCAATCTTCTTTTATGTTCCACAGAAGAAGAAGGTTTGGAACAGCATTAACAACTTTTTTAAAATTTGGATAGACTATCCCTTAAAGATCAGTTTGCAGCTGGATTATTATCACATTTGATTATTAACATAAGGGATGCAGATGTTTGATGCATATTAATGAAGGTTTTTGGCTGGAGAGGGAATAGGGGCAGGCCAAAGAGAAAGAAGGAGGGGCTAAAACAAAGGGCGTGGTCAAACATACCCTTGCACTGTTCAGGATCCACTTCATCCAGTATCTTTATATCATCCAGTGAGATGTAACCAGACTCCGTAGGATCCACTTGAGCCTCAAGGATCACCTACCATGCACATACCAAAAAAAAGAGTTCGTATCATGTTGGAATAAGGATGTACGGTTCATAAAGTGTCCATCAGTACCTGATAAGGAGTGTCTGCACTGGGAATCAGAACTCTTCCTTCCCTCCATCTGCTCTTCATCTGGCCGTTCACAGAGCGGATCAGAAGCTCACTGTCCTCTCTCTCCACCTCTAATCGCTCTATCTTCTGCTTGATGTTCAGAGTTCCCGTGTGTTTCTCAGTGAAGTGGTACCAGAAAGACATGCACAGGTCTGAGTCCGGGGCTGTGACCGGCAAACTGGCCAGTCTCGCCAGCCTTCCTGTTCTCGCAAGTTCCTCATCTGTGTCCGTTTCTGTCTTTCCCTCGATCTCTATCTGCGTGTCTGTGTTAGAAGCTGCGTAAATGAAGTTGTGAGGCATCCCTGAAACAGAAGCAAGAAGCTTTAGCATCACTTTAGCATTTTATCCCAATATGCTGCCCTATACTTTAAGATAAAATTAGTTGTTAGATAAGGAAGTGTATTTAGGAAGTTATCAACATCATGATGTAAAAGCCAATTATTCTTACCTGTGTGGTCCAGAGTAGGCAGTTTGTGATCAGTGTGTTTGTGGTTGTTATTTATATGCCATTCAGCTCCTTCACCTTCATCTTGACTCCATCCACAGTAGGAGGGGTTATCAGCCCAGCCAAAGTCACAGGCAAACCAAATATATGCTAAACAGGAGCACAAACAAAGCTAAATCAACTTTACAGTCCCTTCAAATGTAATTTCCATTTAAACCTACTAAAGAAGTAAGCTACAATTAATGCTGTATGGTACTGAACATCCTCTATGCTTTTTGGATTGCTGGGAACTTATTAGTCAAACTCTTGGCAGGTATTCAAAAGGTTGTAGGTTCAAACCACAAAGGGGAGTGAAGTGCAGTAAGAAAGCCTGTATCTGCCAACAGATACTGCAGCGAAATCTGCTAAATCACCAATAACCAGTGGCCAATTGCACAGCATATCTAGATATCACATTCTCCAATGATTCTAGTAAATTTCATGATCTAGGGAGTTTTTAGGAGCTTTTTACATCCAATGTGTTTCTGTGTTTTTGTTTAATAAACATCTAAGCATGCTTATAACAAGACACATTTAACCAAAACAAGCTAAATTTACAGATTTCAGAAAATATATCTTGAATTGAGTGTTGAATTAAATATTTTTATTATAAATCTGTAAAACAAAATCCATTGTTATAAATTAATGTTTAAAACAAGTAAACGTCACGAGGCAGCTTTTAGAAACCATAAACTTTTTTGCAACCGATGAGTTTCTGTGCTGTTAACGTTTTAAGTGATTTACTGTGAAGGGATTTTCTTGCTATGCATGAATTTATGCTGTTTTGCAAATTACAAAGTGTTATTATTTAGACATCATGAAGGTGACAGTCAGAAGAAACAGACTCTGCAGTGTTTTCATTTTTGCTTAAAGCTTTTACAAAGTTCAACAGCGGGAGATTATAGCATGTAATTATGCAGCACAACATATAGTGGCAGTAGAGATTTTCGTTGCGCTCAAAATGGAAAACCCCAAAGACTGAGACTGAGGATTTTGTTCCTCATTTCTGTCAGGTTAATCAAGTATGTATGCTTCACTAAATGTGATTCTGTAGGAATTATATTCAGCCACTAAAGAGAGCACCCACTGAGAGTTGATCAGTTTTTTTTTTATGACAACAGCAACACTATTGCCACTACAGATAATTGTCTATTTTGTGCATGTGTGTATTTTCTCACCAGGTACTGCTTCCATCTCCATAAATGGCTCTGCCACTGCAGTTTCTAAGGGAAAAAATGCAGGAAGTGCTATAGAGTTAATGAAATACAGACTAGTTAAATTCCATTTGCATGTTCTGTATGTTTGTATTTGGTTCATGTTGAGTCACTCTTTGTCATTCACTAAGCGTAGGAACAACTGAAACCACACGCAACAATAACATACTCTGGGTGGCCTTATAATCATGTTAAGATTAAATCTAATACACAGACATTTAAATACATTTAATCATATTCAGTGAACGAGTAAGAAAAGATGCATTACAGCTCAAACTGTGAGGTTTCTTGACAAATGTATAATGAGAGCTCTGTAATGTGATATTTGCTGCAGTTTTCAGAGGTTTTAAGGAGAATGTCATATGTTTACAGACAGCAACAAAAGGCTGGAATGAAAGGTTATGCAGAAAGCCCTTATATAGAGATGATTTAGATGTGATTTATGCAAATGACTAACATTAGACATACCAAAATTCATTAACATTAGAATGAGGTTAAAAACAAATCATGCACTGCAAAAAAATTCTTTTCTAGGTTAGATTTTTTGTCTTGTTTCCAGTCAAAATATCCAGAAATTCTTAGATAAATTAATTAATTTTTAGACAAGTAAAAATTATAGTCTTGTTAAAAAACAAAAAACAAGTCAACAAGTCAACTCGTTTTAAGAATTTTTAGATATTTTGGCTGAAAACAAGCCAAAATAATTCTAAGCTAGAAATTTCTTTTTTGCAGTGTGTGCCTAAGTGCATATGTGTGTATAAATACAAAATATTCCATACAATTATTAGTGAATGAGACCCTTTCATTCTACAGTGTGTTGAAATGATAAACGTGTATTTGTGTAATCTGATAGGTCACGGTTTAAGTCGTTGTTTGTGTGTAACCTATGGGTCGTAGCATGCTGCTACTTTGCTAAGTGCATGTAACCTGCTGGGTCGTAGCTGTTCTGTGTTTCACTGTGTGGGTGTTTGTAATTGTAACCTTTTAGGTCATAGTCTGTCTCTGTGTTGATGTTTGTGTATGTGAAGTTTTGCTTTCCTTGTGGGGACTTAAAAGTCCCACAGAGATAGTAAAACCTGAAATTACCAACGTTACTGGGACCTCCCAACATCCCTATTATGAAAACAGCACAATAAAGCGAGTAAATAATGCCTTAATTAAAATCTAAAAATATCACAAGGTTTCTCTAAGGAGATGAGGTAGAGTTATGGTTTAGCCAACATAATTAGCTCATAGATGTCAATGATATGAATGCATCTAACCTGTTGTGTCATAGTCTGTCACTGCTTCGCTGTGGCAGTTGCCATCTTCATCGCAATTCTCCACTGTCGTTGGAATAATGGTGGCTATTGGAGTATTCCCTGGAGCGTTGGTGACGGTAGCTACTGTAGTTTCCATGGTGGTGGTGGTGAGGGGAAGAGGCGTTGTGGGCTCTGAAAAAAAGATCAAGGATGTTTAGACAGGCAAGTTATTTAAAGTAAAGGAAACTTTCACAAATTATACACCATTTCAACAATCTTGTTTACTTGGAATAGGACGAGATTCACTCACCTTGCAGATCACACCCTAAAATCTCCAGCCTTAACCCCATGCCTTCAGGAGAGCCACGTTCAGGGTAGATACGCAGGAAACGCATGAGCACTGGATCAAAATTACGTACTTCCGGTGTGTCATGGTTCTGATTGCCCATAAATACCTGGAGTTGTAAAAAAAAAAAAAAGAATTTCTTTAGAACTTTTTGTGTCTGTCTGCTTAAACAGATGAAAAAAACTGCATTTTGTTCGCACCAAAAATATTGTTCTCCTTCTGCTTCTGCCTTTTGATTCAACGGAACCCTGTTTCTGCCACTGAATAAAAAATAAAAAAGGTAATTGCTAATTTTTTCTCACAATTTTGACTTTTTTCCTCACAATTGTGAGTTTACATCTGACAATTTGGAAATTTCTTGTCAGAAATGTTGTTTTTTTCTCACAGTTGTGGGTTTATGTTACACAATACTATCAAACAATACTATTTATATCACACAATTCTGAGAAAAAAGTCAGAAATTTGAGATAAAAAAATCGCAATTACCTTTTTTTATTCAGTGGCGGAAATGGGCTTTCATAGAATTCTGACTGGTTCTCATTGTTTTCATTGTTCATATGTGGGACAAATTATTTTTATAGCTGCCTGGTTTTCCTTGTTCTTGTAAAATTAGAACAGTTACTAAACCTTTATATTATAGCTATCATTATAGTTATTTCCCTTGGTGTCAATGACACTTAACTATAACAATAACTAGAAACTACAGCATTTAACTAAATATTTCAATTCTATGACAATAAGGAAGTCCAGGCCACAGCTATAATGTTAACAATATTAGAAAAACAAACAACACCTTCAGAACTTTATTTTCATGTCAAACCATTCGACTTTGAAGAGCATGAGCATTTAAAGTGGCGGACAGCATAAATGCAGTGAGTGGTTGTAACAAACAGAATGTTACCGTCTGTTGGTGTGGGCTCTAATAGAAGTATAGTTATCATTATAGATATCATTCTTTGTGTGAATAGGCTTTTACACATGCAGTACCTTCACTTTGCTGTTCTCCTCTAGTATGTGGCTCCAGTCCGTTCCATTCGTGCTGTATGTAACTCTGAAGCGTCTGATGAAAATATTCATATCTCTGTATTTCCCTCCTTGCAGGATGAGACCCGATACCATCCGCTGGGCCCCTAGATCCAGCTCAAGTGACTGGTTCTTTCCCATATTCTGCTGGTGAGCGACCACCCAGCCCGTTCGGCCGGTTAGGAGCCGGGACTGTTCTGGGAGCCAGCCCCTCTCTGCTGACGGCCACACTGTGATCTGAGAGTCCGAAATCTGACCTGAAACCATCCCTAGCATACTGGAGCATGGAGAATCTGAGAGAAGGAGAGAGAATATGAGCTACTGTAATGAAGGGAGCACCAATATTCTGAACCACAGGAAAGAGACGTAGAGGCTACTTCTACCTGCCAGAAATGGTGAGGATTTATTAAAATAAACACACACACATGCAGATGGGACCTCTTGATGTCAGTATTAGGTGGCAGTGAACAGAGAGGGGAGTCATTCTTTAATGATCACACACAGAGTGAGCGAATCTGAGGGAATTGAAAATGACTCAGTGCTGCAAACCACAGCAACACCTGCTGGGATTTCTTAGTGATGTCATGGCTGAATCTCACTATAAAAATCCTCTGCTATGAATGTGTGTGTGTGTTGGATGAGATACCTGATATTTTACATCCGTACACCTCAAAGCGCATGCAGATGCCCTGTTCCCAGGACAGTGGCCGAATACGTAGGTAACGGGTCAGGGTGGGTTTGGGCAGCCTGGCACGCACCTCATCAGTGGGATTTTGATTTCCATGAAACACCTAAGAAAAAGAGAAATGACACATGAATCACATTCCTCCCCCACTATTTGTCCTTACCAGTGTTCAACCTCAAAACTTAAAAATGTCTTATTGGCATGACTGTTTTACACATATTATTGTCAAATAATCTACACAAATAACAAAAAGATAAATGTAAAAATGTAAGTATATATATATATATATATATATATATTATGTATGAATAAAATGTATAAAACAGAACTCCACTTTGCATTGTGCATTATTAATCTCTGTTTGAGACATCAGTTTATATATATACATATATGCACACAACTACATAGAAGAATTCTCCTGAAGGCTGCATTTATTTGATCATAAAATCTATAAAATTAGTAATATTGTGAACCATTATTAATATTTAAAATAACAGTCTCCTGTTTTAATATACTTTAAAATGCTATTTATTTCTGTAATGACAAAGCTGAATTTTTAGCATCCAATTTCATTTTCATTCATCAAACATATTCTCAATATTATTAATGACATTTATGTTATTTTAGATTTATTTGAAATAAAAATCTTTTGTTACATTGCTGAATTAAACGTATTAATTGTCAGACTGAGACCATACTTTTGACGGAAGTGTATGTAAAATTAAAGATAAAATCAAATGAAATCGAGCATTTTGCAATAAAAATACAATACATTAATAATAAAAAAAGAGAAGAAATGCTCACCATATGTTTGGTTTTGTCTTTCAGGATAATCCAGTCCTCTCCATTTGAGCTCACACTGATCTTGTATGTTTTTACGTAGTATGCTTTTTTCGTTTCCTTTGAAATGGCACCTTGTGTTCCTATGGCCGTCACATACCGCAGGAAACCCAGGTCCACCTGCGAGAGACAGACAGAGATCATAAGACAGGGCTGATACTATCTGGTAAGTGTTTTTGTGTGCGTGGTAATGTGTTGTTTGGACTCTTCACTGTGTGTTGTGGCAGTTGTCATGTAACTGCTAGTTAATCACCGTCAGACGCACTGCACTGATTCGCTGTCAGATCGCTAGCATGATCTATGATGTGCTCACTGCATAGCAGCAATGCAGTGTCTGGTCAGTGGGGGCTAAAAGCTTAACATGATTTACCAAAGTAGGACATGTTCCTGGATCAATGTCCAACACTGCTAAAATACTAACCAACCAGGACTCAAGACTGGGATTCCCTCTGCTTTTGGAGGATATTTTAGAGTTAAAGCTATGACAGAGCAATAGAAATGTTGCTCTAGTACAAACAAACAAATTTTGATCCAGGAACATGTGCTACTTGGAAAAAAACATGTTGAGTCAGATTCCACACACACATAGACTAAAAGAAACACAGCACAAGCTATGTGAATATGGCTAATTAAAGCCAGAAAACTGCTGGAAGAAAAATATGAACCAATAACAAAAATGAGGTTCCCACTGTAAAACTATCACTTCAGCTCTACACATTGAACAAATTAACACAACTATCACATTTATACAATTGGAACAGACTTGGCAGCCACATGTTCATATTAACCCCTTCATTACTTAATCTCATTTTATTTTAGTAAAAAAAAGTTTAGGTCAGGTAATTCTAGCCACTGTATGACAAAAGAGGTATTTCTAAACTCCTTCCATGTGTGTAAAACATCACCTTTGTAAATATCTATAGTGACACAAACAAAGTCCTCTATCATAATCTGAATCACTTACAATGATAACTGGTCAATGAAGCTAAACACACCCTCAGAATTTTTAAAGCATCATTTGTCATGGTCTTAAATTGTTTAGGGTTCCGAGAATCTCTATTTCTTCCCCTCCTAAAGTATTACAAGAAGTCTGTTCTAAGGGTTTAGAGACCTCCAATAACCTTATAGTAACAATGACCACATAACATAACATAAGCTAAACGTGGTCAAAGATCCAGGTCAGAATGACAAATCATGTTGTCGTGGAGCAATTCCTGCATTAAATCTAGCAAGTCAGTTATTGTCTGTCTCTCTTGTGTGTGCGTGACTCTTGAGATAAATTAAACCCAACTGACGCAACAGAAGTGTGCATAAATAGCCTATTGAGAGAGTTTGGCTCAATGCAAGCATTCCTGGCACAAAAGTTCACATCTCTCTCCCACTGCTTTCCATCCAAGTCTCAGTGAGCAGATGCACCAAAACCGCACTGCTGCCATCCCTTTCTCACTCTTTCTCTTTCTCTCTCTCTCTCTGAACAGGAAGGTATTATGGGGCTAATTGCTTTTCAATATTGTGCTGTATCAGAAGTGGCCGAGCTGCCAACTGGAGCCATCCACCGCTAACAAGATCAACAAGTGTTAACAACCTTTAACGAGAGAACAATGGCAGGACAGAAGCAGAGCCCCTCAAATGCCAGGATCTAAAGACAAACATGGACACTTTTTGTAGAAAACAGGATATCGGTGGGTGTGAGAGAGAGAAATAGAGAATTTAAACAGGAAAGGGAAGAGGGATAAAGATAGAGGAAGAGAGTACTCTACTGACCCTCGTGCTGCTTTGCTTTCTTGGGATAGCTTCCAGGCTGAGGCCAAAAGACAAGACATAGTGTGATTCAAAAGTGCCCTGGGACAAGGATCACTTGTTCAAAGGCAGAATTATGAAGAATTTGGACAGGGTAAAGATAGATGGTTTGAGAGAGGAAAGAAGGAGGCCATCTAAGTGAACATGATGCAGCCATCTCTGAAAAATGCTTTGACATTGCTTTCCAGATAGTGCCTCAATTCACACATGCTTCTCACCAACGAGGCCATGACTCCAACAACAATTCACCATTCTTAAGAAACACGGCTGAGCGGTAAGGTTAAAAGTGTAGTTTACCCAAACGCAAGAGTTCTGCCTTTTCATTCCATTGTAAACTGAAACTTTTTTTTTTTTCAGTTAAACGCTAAATGCCTTTCCTTACAATAAAAGTGTACTATAATGTACTGTAAATGTAGTTTTTATTCATTATATGTGCTATATTGTTTAGCAGCAGGCTTTTTAAAAGACAATCAGTTTTAACAGGAAATTGATCAGAATGACAGTAAAGCAATAATGATAATAATGATCATAAAATCATAAAAGATATCAATTTCAAATAAATGCTGGTCTTTGGAACATTCTATTCATCAAAGAATCCTGAAATTTTCAACAAGAATATTATTCAGTGCAACTATTTCAGTATTGATAATAATAAGAAATCTTTCTTAAACACCAAATCAGCATATTTGAATGATTCACAGCACAAAATTATATTTTAAAACAGATATTTTAATTTTTAACAATGTTTTGCAATGTTACTATTTTACTGCATTTTTGAACATGAAAAATCTTTCAGATTTCTAACTTTGAAGATTATATACAAAGTTTAGTGTTGCTATGAAGGGAGTAGAGAATTTGACCATTGCACTAGCGACAAGGCCAAAATCTTCATGCATTGTACCAAATAATTAATTCAAATGTAATTACACAGTAGTTAAGGCCACTTCATATTAAGTGACACATATCACTCTCTATCCTTAATGGTTAAAATCTTACACTCATTCTCCATGGAAATCAGTGACCTTTCACAAGTTCAACCACTCCTGCTGCTAAAAAGAAATCAGTGCTAGAACCTTATGATCAGATCTGAAGGAATGACCTCTTTCTGTCTGTGTCAGAATGAAATGTGTTGTCCAGATGTGTGTCTGTTTTCCCAGTAACGTCAGAAACGCTGGCCTACTGTCAGCGCAAGCACTGTCTACCGTTGCTTAATAAATGTCCTCTTTCAGAGAGGAAACCCTTCCTGCTTGTACTGCTGTGAGAATGACAACACGCCAATCAAATTCCTTGTAGAAACAAATGCCAGGAAAACCCTTTCGTTCTGTGTACAGTGCAGATTTCACTTTTATCACATAAATGTCTACAGATTAGATAATAAATCAAAGCAAGATATATGGTATTAATTTTTTTTATACATTTTTATTAGTTAAACCAGGTCAGAAATAAAATATAACTAAGAAATATTATTCTGCAAGGAAGCACTAAATGGATCAAAAGTTACAATAAAGGCGTTTCTATTTCAAATAAATGCTTTTGTGAATAAATCTAAAAAACTGCATCAAAGTTTTCACAAAAATACTATTTTTAACATTGATAAATATAAGAAATGGATCATGTGACACTGATGACTGGAGAATGATGCTGAAAATTCAGCTTTGCGTCACAAAAATGAAAATTACATTTTAAAATGTGTAAAATAGTTACAGTTATCTTAAATTATAATGAATTTCGTTAATTTTTTTTTTATACCAGTGCTAAACCTCTGAACAGTAATGTATCAGTTTTTATTTAATAATACATTTGGATTAACATTGAATACTGACTTTGATTTAATATCCGATTTGTAAATAAGGTGGACATGGAGGTATAATTTCATGACACTGTGTACTGTCCTATACAAAGCCTAAAATAAATATCAAGGGTGTGCTATTATTTTTCAAATGTGCACTATCCCTTTAAATGTGAAGTAAACTCTTTAAGGCCAAACACAAGCAGCCACTCATGACTCTCAAGCACTGTTTTCCTCCTTATATAACTTCAGTTATTTTTAAATATCTATTTACACATCTATATGTATGTGTGATTTCAAAAGTGTAGAGGTCATGTCTAGTCTGGTAAGATTAAACAGTGTTTCCTTATAATATTAGAGAATGTGTGTGTTTGTATGTACCTGTATCCACTCCCGAACAGAATCATCTGATGGCGTCCAGCCATTTTCAGGGAAGTTCAGCCTGGAGCGCAGTGGAGACCAGCTGGGATTGTACTGTGATGAAGCAGTTATCCTGTCTTCTGTGATCTCACCACTTTCCATCCCTAAAGGAGACATACACTCACCTACACACACAAACACACACACACAAATATATTGTGAGTAGTGTCATGTTTTCAAAGTAATAAATGGCACACATGGCACTTTCATAAAATTTGAACTGACTTTTGAGGATATTTGAAGTGGTCTCCACTATTTGACAGACTCATAAATCATGCTTTTGATGAATCTGATACTGTCAGAAGGTTTGGGTTTAGTAAATATCATTTCTTTGGTAAATATCAGTGTCTGTCTATGCGAGTGTGCATGTGTGAGAAACAGAGTCAGATATGCTCTTTTCTCTCCACAGGAAGTTAATATTAGTCCTTCATGTTTGGCCACAGATGTAGTGACCCGTGTGACCCACGTGCCCTGTGTGGCAGGGCGATGAAGATGAATTATAAACGGACAGCCTCACTGCACTTTATTACACTGAACTGAAAACACACACATACACAGCTTTGTGAAGTGAATTCGAGCTAGGTTCAGGTCTCAAAGGATCATGGGTGTTACTTCAGTGCCATCAAGCACATTATTGCCACATTATTGCTAACGGTCTCAGTTAGTGTGTGGTTCTCTGAAAACTTGATAGATGGGTTTAATAAAAGCCCCAGACTGAGTGAGCTGAAAGCGCAGATATATCAACAGCACTTCTCTTTTCATTCTCATCTCCACATATATAAATCAAGTAACATGCACTTTTCGGAAAAAGCTGTCATAAAATTCAAAAAACCTTGTCAATTTTTTTTGTTTGTTTTTTTAAATTACAGTTATAAATGTCATTTTATAAAAGAGAGACTCACTGCAATATAAAGATTTTTTATATACAGTGACTTGAGCTAAATACTATTTTCTTTTTAATTGACATCATGCACTGCCAGACCTGGAAGACCAGATGCTGGACGAACCAGCTGTGGAGATAAAGCATCTGCATTTCCCAAAAGCACTGTAAGTGTAAATAGATTGTAGAAACCATTGCCACCAATTTTATCTGCGATCAATTTAGGCCCATGATGCTTTTGGGAAATGCAGCCCTGGGCATTATATTTGACAACTGTTTGTATAAAACCTTTTCTTATTGACTGAGAAAATTGAAAGAATTACTTTATTTGATATGTACTTGATGCAAATTATGATTTATTCATCAAATTAGCAGATAGGAAAATCTAGTATGTGATCCTTCAAAGAACATTTGTGTTAAATACATTTTTGATTAAACATTCAACATGACAGGAAAATTAGAAACGATTGAAAACAATGAACTGAACAATGAAATGAAACGCCTGTTTTCAGGCATTTTATTTAAAGCTTTTTAGTCTCTTTTTTTTTCCCACAATACAATATGAATTAGACTGTCTTGCTTACTTGCTTCCTCAGTCCTGCAGAACTCAAAGCTCCTATTAGTCTAAAAAGACTATTGAAACTAAGCTGTAAAAACATCTCTTTTCACTCTTCTGAAAGTCATCAAGCCTGCATCTACGTGTGCTAATTCACAATGAATACGCTTTGTTATTTCACTTGCAAATACTGAAAGTCACAACAGAGGTCACTTAGCCTTGAAAGCACAGTATCAAAAGCATGTTATTAAGATAGAGGTTGGAAAAAAAGTCTAAGACAAGACAAAGACTAACATAAGACAGTGACAAATTATAAAACATGTAAAAAATGAACACTTTTAAATGAAACTGATAGTCTCACACTAACCTTTCTGCGGTTGAGATGGGTCTGAGCTGGTTCGGATGCTGTAATTGGCTGAAAAGCCTTCCTTGGTGATAGCGTTGTCTGTGTGGATGCTGAGAGAGAGAATGCCGGTGTATGAGATCACACGACCTGGCTGTCTGGAACCACAGTATCGACCAATATGAGGCCCCACTGAGAGAAAGAGATGAGTTTGAGCCATTTGGTGCACAATTCAATCACGAATTCAACCTTTCATCATATAGAACATTTCTAATAACCATAAGAACCATAATGTTTGTGTTTTATGTGTGTGTCTTTGGTTGTTCTCTTCTTTTTAAAAAGCCTTTCCTCCGGTTCTAAGACTTTACAAACTTCCTGCTTCTCTCAGCATGAAGTCTGAAAGTCAGCACTATTTTTTACCCTCAAGTTCCTCTGTTTTTTTTTTTTTGTCTGTACCTGTAGGATATCCGTCCCATATCTCCAGATAGTCAAATCTGCAGACGGCCCCCACAGGTGCGGTTGTGTCCGGTTCCATATCAAAGCTCTGGAAGTCCAAAACGATCTCTGCCATCTTGGGTGCAAAGATGATGAGGGTGCACTCCAGGTTGTTTGGATACTTATCAGGAAAACCAGGGGTTTGAATCACTCCGCGTGGCTCAGTGAAGTTTCTGGAACATTCAGTACCTGCACAGAATTGAAAACATCAAGTTGCATATTGTTAATCCACAATATATGTCAAAGAGTATAGTAACCTGCATACATGAATAGCATTTTAAAACATTAAAAGAGAATCAATATTTCGATTAAAAGACCTTCCTTTTGTGCATGTGAAATGTAAGATCTTTGACTCTGTGTGTGTGTGTGTATGTTTTCTGGTACCTGTGCGGTGTATTTCATAGCGGATGCTGAATCCGGCTCCGGCACTTTCATAGTCGGAGGTGAATTTGATGAGTAAAGAGTTTCCATTAGAGATAATCGGAGACGGAGCGATTTTGCCGCAGAACCTCCCATGAGAGTAAGCGTTCTCATCCACACCATCAAACACCTGTACAAAATCATACCTGCACACAAACACACATTAATGAAATTACTGTGTTAATGCGTTCTGTAATACATTTAACAGTGAGTTACCCGCGTTCAGTTCAATACAGTTGTGGATATTATAATATAATAAGAAAATGCTGAGAGCATTTCATAAGAAATACCAAAAAAACAGCAAATAACATACTGAATTAAATGTGAAATTTTGAAATATAAATAAACAGTATTTTTTAGTAAAACATACTGCAAGAATCTGTTTTGCAGTGTTACACACAATGCCTTATAATAAAATTCATAATAAGTTGAATGTTCTTCTCAATAACTGTTATCCACTGTTATAAAGTATAACACACACACATGCATTTTGTCATTATTTATATCATTTTCTTGATGCGATCATAAATACATATTATAAAGTATTATGAATTCCTTTGAAATGCCTTACATACAATGCATTATATACTGTACATGCTGCATAGAAAGTATAACTGGAACTCTGAAACATCTTTCCCCCAATTTCATCCTTTAGTAACTTTTGCATGACTCATTTAGATTCATTTTGATGACTCCTACAGCATCAATTCCAGCAAAA
Source organism: Enteromius mattozi (assembly GCA_032359235.1). Classification (NCBI taxonomy): domain Eukaryota; kingdom Metazoa; phylum Chordata; class Actinopteri; order Cypriniformes; family Cyprinidae; genus Enteromius; species Enteromius mattozi. The sequence goes on along the minus strand of JAUMHE010000043.1, from coordinate 16,542,461 downwards.
CTACCCAAAACATGAGGCATTTCCTGCTGACATGACACTGGTTTTACACACAGCTCCCCCTCTGAGTACATTCGTGCTCTCTCGCTCTCCTGTAACCCAAGACACTGATGGTCAGTGTGATCTCTGACCTCTCACCACGACACGACCCTCTGTGGGAGCCGAAGCATGCTTCCTGCCATTCAGACAGATCGCTTACAGCCTGGACTGAGTTAAACTGATGATCTGGGTAATTTAATGAATCATAAACTACATAACAGGCAGAGGAAGGTGTCCAAACTTCTTAAGTAAATTTATATTCTTCAAATCTTAACCCCAAAATTAAAACCCCATCTCCCAGCTGTTTCAAATCTGTATTTCTTTCTTCTGTTGAGCACAAAAATATATTTTAAAGAATTTTGGCAACCCATCAGTTGCTGGTAGCCATTAACTTCCATAGTTTTTTGTCCATATATATCAAAAGTCTATGGCTACCATCAACTGTTTGGTTCTTCAAAATATTTTCTTCTGTGTTCAAAAGAAAAAAGGTTCGGTGCAACTTAAGGGTGAGTAAATAATTGAAACGTTTTCATTTTTGGGTGAACTCAAGAGGAAATCTGTAAAAAACACTAAAGAAATGTGTACATTTAGTAGTTTGTCTATTTATTAAAATGTAATTTAGATTATTGAATACTATAAATGTTATAAAATCCAATACAATTAATTTAATACAGATTTTTCTGTAGTAAAACAAAGAGGTCAGTTTCTAATGAACTGAATGAGATTTCAGTGCTGCAGTGTGTTTTATCTGATAAGCGTGAGAGAGAGAGAGAGAGAGAGAGAGAGAGAGACAGGGTGATTACAACAGACTCGCCCACTTTCTACAGAGACAGAAACTCAGAAACACAATGTCTGAGATTTTGGACTGAAAAATATCCTGCTATTGAGCAAGACACACAGGAGGATGTGAAAGCTGCTGATATAGTGACTTATTGAGAGTAAACTAAACCAACAATGAAACTGTCAGGAACAACGCTTCTGTTCTGAAGGTTTGCAGCTGATTCAGTCCCTACAGAAATTAAAATGCATGAAAGACAGAGGACAATGATAAAGTGTGAGTGTCTGATTTTGCTTTACCATAAAGCCCTGAAAGATAGGGGAAGAAAATAATAAGAAATAAACTCGTAACAATAGATCATAACATTAAACCATTAAAATCGTGACAATAGGTTGTGTGTGGCCAATAAAAAGGTGATTGCAATACATCGAAAGATGTTCGGAGTGTTTTTTAACTCGTTGCTATGTGGTTGCTGGGGTGTTTGGAGTGTTTTTAAACCAGTGTTTGCTGGGATAGTTTCATTCATATCCATAGCATAAATAGTGCAAAGCTCCACGCCAAAGTTTAATACCTAAGAGTTAGCAGTTCAAATCTCTATGAGTAATAGTGATAGTGATGCTTGCCTTTGCAATAATGTGTTTGTGTGAAAGAGAGTGTGTTCGGGAGGGCTGTTAAGAAGGCGTAAAGAGAGAGAAAGAGAGTGTCATTAATGATTAATATGTGCAGAATTATTAAAGCATTCCCACACAACAAAGCCATTAATGATGAACATTATTTCTACTCTGTAAGTGTTTGTGTAGAGGGACTGAGAGGAATCAATCCTCATGAATGCTGCAGTAAACTACTTGTGTTTTCTCTCCTGGAACACACATCATAAAACGACAAGCAAAACTGAAATGGAAAACTGCGTTTCTGTTTCTATGTGGTATATGAAGGTTATACATTATGTGTGTGTGTGTGCTGTGGCACAGGAACATATGCGACTGGTTTCACACTAATTACATTACAGTTTGAGGCCAGAGGCATTTGCAGGACCGACATCTCCAACGACCCTTCAGATAAGACAAGAATGCACTATAAACACACACACTGGCCCTCTAAGACACTAGATAAAATGAGTACACAAATACTACTGTAAACCAATCAGGCTGAGATAAGTATGACAGCAAGACTCCTGAACCAAATACCAAAATATCTGATTTCTCAGGATGGTTGTGCTCCTGTCAATTTGGTCCTTTTCACATAACACGGTGCTTTATTGTTTAGCTTTTGTGTCCAGAGAGAACCAATGAAGCTTTTTCAATAAGATCTTAAGAGCAATGTTCTGCTGCATTCATGCCATGTTGGAATTACCATAATTACAAGATGACAACTTGGAGATTCTACTTGGAGCTGTTCACATCCTCGGGCTCAGATGTAATTTGTTTCCATGGCAACGTTCATAACGCCAAAATTGATCCATGTGCAGCTTTGTTGTTGATGACAGCAAAATAATTAAGCACTACTTTAATTCACCATTATACGAATAAAGAAAGCATACCAGGTAGCACTGGCTATAATAAAATGGCATATCAAATATGAATATGAATATGTAGTGCTATCTAACTACATTTTACAGCAAAAGCCGCTAGCATTTTTGTCATCACAACCATCAAGTCTGAATTACAACTTGTAATTAAAAGTTCAATGAAGATGTGAATGGTTTCCAGCAGTTAGAAGCTTGTGCAGCATCTGCAAGCTGTAAGCAGTTCTGCTGTGTTATATAATATGTTGAAATAAAAGGCTGTTAGATTGTCCGATGTGTTTGTTCTCTGCAGTGCAGCGCAGGAAGGAATGAATACCGTGTTTGCGGTGGTCTCCTGGGCTTTTCGGCAGGGTTCGTTTAATAATGTTCACCATAATCTCTGCAAGTTTTGCCACAGCTAAAAAACTGACGGCAGTCCAAGAACAACACAGCAGCATCTGGTCCAAGTTAAAGTGAATTTCTGATTAACCTTCCTGTTCTGAGACGCACATTCATGCTAGTCTGTCCAAAACACACCAGACATTCCACAGCACGTACTGACAGTCACAAGCTTATGGCATCTGGCATTTTGAGACAGGACATTTAAGCTCAGTCAGTGTTTCTGAATGGATGGGAAAGTTCTGGAACTCCTTGGAATTCTGGGAGAAAATAAAGTAACACCAGCGCTGTGTTACTGTTTCACACCAAGCTCAGGGTGAGAACGGTTGTTTTGAATAGTCTTGACTAATTATCCATCTGTATATCTGTCCAAATTGCAGTCAGAGATGTGTGTCTATATCTATGGCAGTTTTTGTATTTCTCATGAAACATAGACGCCTTTTAAGGTTTTCTGTTACGAGCTTGATAAACATCTGCAGCTGGAATCCTGGACATTTAAATTCAGAGCAAACACATCAAGTGTGATTGAAAACGTGGTTTATTTCTGACACGCTACATAATTAGCAGCTTAACTCCAAGACCAAACTTGATGACCTTCAGACTGAGTTTGTTATGATTGATCCAACTGATGATTCAGACTTACGCATCATCATTTTTCAGCTTCTTGTCTTTTCGGTTCTGCTTTTTTGAAATTAGACATGGCTTTGATTGCTCTGATTGAATACTGTACAGATTGGAAAAAAGATGTAGGTCAATCCAATACAGTGACTCATTCTATAGTCACACAACAAAATTCTGCATACAGTTTTGATATATGTATAATATACCTACTGCACACTTACTAGTATGGTATGGTATGCCGTTCTAAACATACCCTTCTTTTACATCTCTATCTTCCTCACACACACACAAGCTATAGAAGATGGACTGAAAGAGAAAATGGATATAAAGGGATGGTCATGGTCTGTTTGTTGCTCTTTCATGCCCCCTCAGGGGCCCAAAGCAGGACATTGAGCATAAGGGACTTTTCACTGGTCCCCTGGCACTGAAATCCAACCCAATAGTAAAGCCAAGCCTGTGTGACTGACAGCTGCTGATTTACGCAACCATTTGTGAGCTGTTTAAAATGACAGAGACTCATAAAATCCATCTCATTTATGAGATTCAGTCCACACAAAGCCTTGCGAGTGTTTGCGTGCTGATGCTGTTAACTAAACCACCGAAATGAGCCGCAAAGCAATAACAAGCTCTGCCTCCAACCTCACTATCATTTAATGTCATTGTCTGTCAGCCTCCTCATTAAGAAAACAATCAGCTTAATTACTCATGTGATGCTGGAAGCCTCATCAAACTGATGAAAATGAAACCTGCGTTCTATGCGCTCTTTCACATTTTTCTGTTTTGACTCCTCGCATTCTTGAGATTTCCTCTTGGGAAAACCATCCCCCTTTTTTTTCCTTGGGAAAAACAACACTCTGAGTGATAAATGCAGATCCATTATCACAGCCCAGGACGTTTGTTTTTAAACAGATCTAGTTCAGCTACTCCTAAATTTAGATCCATAAATGTAAAATATTTCATTTTCAACCAACAGGTGGCACACCTCAAGATCTGAGCGCAAAACTGATCTGCTTTGAAAGCAGGTAGATGTTTTGTGATACTACAGACAGTATAAGTAAAACAGAAACCACTTGTAGAAAATAAACTGGAGAATACAGCAACTGTAGGAACATATTGGGGTCCAACTTTAGTGACTTTAAGTAATATGTACTTACATAAAAAATAAGTACAATGTACTTATTGTCGTCATATTGCATTGCAAAACACATTTGCTACTATTGAGGTGGGATACAAGTAAGGTTAGGCACAGACTTGGTAGTACGGGTAGGTTTGAGCGTAGGTTAACGTGTAAGGGATGGGTCAATAGTGTAATTATAAATGCAATTACAGAAATGATTACAGATGTAACTACATGCAGGTATTTTTACATGTACATGTAAACACAATAATTGCATTGTACCAAATTATTAATTTAAATGTAAATACATAGTTAAGGCCACCTAATATAAAGTGGGACCAATATTGGTTCTCTTAAAGAAAATCAATAGCCTAATCTGGTCTTTCCCCGTGCAAGTCAATAGAAGCTGTACATTCATGCTTAGAAAATAGCTCACAAACAGTCTCATTCCAGAAGGACTTTGGTGACATCTATCATTTCTGACACCCTGGTTTCCCTCAGGACAGAGATATTGGTTAAACTTACTTGCATTCCCGACTTTCCAGATCAAAATGCGGATTGAAGTTGATGAGGATCTTCTGCTGTGGATCAGGCGCCTGGATCAGCCAGCTGCACTGCTGGTTCACTGGGTATCCAGACGGGTAACCGGGAGAGGTCACATAACCGGCGCTGGTGATTGTGATTTTCCCACCGCAGGAACTTTCTAAAAACCAAAGTGGCACATTTATCATTTAACAACTGAAACTCAGGGTGTCATACTTAGTTATTATCAGTCATAGTTCTGCACATTACACGCATCTCATACCAATAATTGGTGACAAACTGTGCAAAAGTAACATGACACCCATACTGTCACACACAGCGCGCTCTGATCTTACACGCTGTTCGACAAAGGATCGATCAGATCAGAGGATCGATTATGCGCCTGGAAATCGATCAATGTATCTGAGCTGAACACAACAGGCCGTGGACTAAAAGAGGGGTCACTGTACAGTATGTGGGTGTGCAGACGTGGTGGGCAGATATGCCACTGTGTCTGGGTGTTCGAGTCTGATAACACACACCCAACTCATCTCTGGTTTAAGCTCTGTCACAATATGAATCGACTAATCAAATTATATAATTTATAAATACAAATTAAAATAAAATAACACTCTGTAATAACTAAAAATTAAAGTAGGTACACAAATGAAGCAAATAGAAAAATATGAAATACACTGTAAAATCATGCGTCATGATGATATATTTAAATTAATTGGTTTTATTCAAATAAATATCATTATTGATATCACTAAAACATTTTTTTCGGATTAGATCATAGATCCTTATGGTAACAAAATGTACATGTTCACTTTTTACAGTGTGGAAACAGTCTGGTGTGAACTTATTTAAAGGAAAACTGTATGTAGTGCGTAACGAACGATCTCTTCTTTCAGAGACTGTTTCTACCTGTTTACCTACTGAAACAGCAGCCCTACAGGTGAGCATCGATAACAAACGACAGTAACAACCCTAACAGGGCTCTCCTGTGCGCAGAGAAACCGTGCCGTGCCGACACCACAATAACCGACTCACCCGTTAGAGCGCGAGCCACGGACAATCCCGCTAGAGTCACACAGAGCAAACGCCAGTACATCCTCAAAGAAATCTGTTCACTTATATCCTCAGTATTACGTGTATGGCTTATTTTTGAATCCACGCGGTAGTTCGGAAGCTGGGGAGAGATCCTGCCACTCAGATCAGGGGACCGCTGTCTCCTCTTCCATAACGCGAAGAAGAAAACTCACAGCCCTGGAAAGCGGGAGATTCTTGCACAGTCAGTCAGAGCTGCAAAATTTCATAATCCAAGTCTGGAGAGGCTTGACAGCGCGTCCTCGGCTCGTTGGCAGCGGGCTGTGGGCGCTTCTGCGGGCGTGCGGTCGGGTCACTCCCTTAAATGACTGATTTCCGTTCCCTCTGTCGCGCGTAGACGGGCACTGGTGGGTATATTTAGCAGGTTCTCTGTGGTGTGAAGGTGTCAGCATCCGATCTGAAGACTGGGGGTGTCAAAACTCTCGCAGCACTGGTTGCTCTCGTTCCTCCTCCTTAAGAGAGAATGGGCAGGACTGGAAACGAGCAAACCCTCTAACCCCTTCCAGGCAGAGACGCGCGGTCTCTCTGCCAACCAGACACGGAGACAGTGAGCCAAACCAAAGAGACTTTGCGCTCCTCTGCGTGGGAGCGCAGTGCTCAAACAAGATGTCCCTCAAAGCAGGGTGCGAATTATGAGGAGTTATGGGGGGAGTTGGCACCCCTAACTATAAGACCCCCCTTACAAACATTATATATATATTATATTATATAACTCTTTTAAACAACGTTTCAGTTAGTAAGATTAGCTACAAGTTAGTTAAAGTTGCTCGTTTTTGCCCGAGGTAACCATAGCAACACTACGACACGAGCGTTTTCCATTAAAATCAAATCGTACATCGCTACATGCTACATATTAGAAATATTTCATAAAAATCAGTCAGTTTTGTTTTAAATTATAGCTAAAAGTTAGCCAATGTTGTTGCGTGAAACGAATCTTAACCAAAAATATCTCACAGAACCCCCCCCCCCCCCCCCCAAATAATTTCTGTCTAAATAAATGGCCCATAAAACCATATTGATTCCGTTGCGCACCTTACCCTTCCTAACATTTGCATTCTATTTAGGCCTATTAAACGTGTCCATAATATGGATATATGTATTATTGTATTTATGCTAATGTTTTTTCAAGACTTATGTGAGGAACTCATTAAGCATAAATGTGTTTCTGCACATCGCAATAAGGATTAGGAGCGCGCCAACTCCAGGAATCTGTTTCTCTGGCTGGTGACACAGTGACATAAAAATGTGTAGCACGTAGTCACTTTCAAGCTCAGAGCGCACCAGAGCAGCCAGCGCTGCAATCTGATCATCCACTGGGAGAGAGAGGAGAGAGGGAGAGGGAGAGGTAGAGGGGCAAAACATTTTTTTTCAGTCCATTCTGCTCACAGAGGTATGGATTTGGCTATTAAAGAGTTCAGGGAGTGGCACTGACCCTCATCTCAGCTCTAATCCAGTAACATTCACTCAGTAATGAAGGTTTTGTCTTTGTGAAGAGAAATTCTAATGTCATTCCAAACCCATTTGACTTTCTTTATTATGTGTAACACAAAGGGAGATTAATAGAGGAATGTTCATGCTGCTCTTTTCAAAAAGTGGTTCACAGATTAATATTGTGATTAACACATCAGTGATGCCACTGATTTTTGCAACTCACATGATCATTTGTGAAGTTTTGCCAAACATCTGCTCTTGTGTTCCTCACAAGAAAGTAATGGGCTGGGTTTGGAATGACATGAGGCTGAGAAAATGATGATAGAATTTCTTTTGCTTATTATCCAGTGGCAGATGGTGATTGGTATAAGCCATAGGTGATAATTAATCAAATAATTCTCTCAAGATTAGTGAGCATGTTAATAAAAGACATGTTTCTGAACTCAAGGTGCAAATGCAATTAACCAATTGGAAGTGCATGTCTTTATAATACAGAAGCATGGTTCAGTGGCAATGCTGGAAGGAAATATGTTAGTACTTTAAAATATATCATGGCATTGATTGATTTTTACTATATTGATATATCTAAAAATATCCTGTGTAAATAACTCTCTTACCGTCACCGTAATGCTGTTCCAAACCAGTACGCATTTCTTTCCTATATTTTTAATGCTATGTCTTTTTTTTTTAATGTCTCATTTTTTGTTTTGTCTACACACTGATCTTAATTACAAATCAACACTGGACACCACTGATGGCAAAAACAGTTGAAAAAATCTTTATCCACAGTTTAAAGACATGCAGTGAATGGGTGCCGGAAGAATGAGAGTTCAACTAGCTAATAAAAGCATCACAAACAATCCACATTATTTCAGCACCTATTTACTGCATAGGATCCACTGGTGAGTAAGTGATAAAACACTTGGGTGGGCACAGGGTGAAAATAATTTTTTTCATTATTGAGTGAACTATTTCTTTAAAAATGGTTCAAAGAAAAAACAACAACAAAAATGATTTTTTTTTGCAGTGATGCTACATAACAACCATTTTGGTTTCCCCAAAGAATCTTTTGTGCTATAGAAAGGTTTCACGGATGTTAAATAGATACTAAAAAAAGCACCTTTATTTAAGAGCATGCATAAAAGCAGCGTTTTTTGCTTCTATTTTACATATACGCATTTCTATGCATGCTGTGCATCTGTCATGGTGATGAATGTCTACTGATAACACCGAGCTGGTCAGATAACACCACAAATGCTTACTGATTCAAACAAGCTTTTGTCAGAGAGATAAAGAGTTGTCACACACACACACACACACACACACAAATATTGTTACATTTTCCAGGACAATTTCCAGCAGCCGGTAAAGCTTTAGAATAAGGCTAAAGACTGTTGACATGAATCTGCAGATTACAGTGCACTTTGACTCTGTCCGTATGCTTCGCATGGGCTTTTCAATCAGACACTGAGTGTGTGTTAGCCAGAGCAGCTGAAATCCCCCAACACACAGTGTGTTAATCTGCTCACAAACACGCGCTCTCTGTCTGTCTCTCTCTTCTCCAGCCTGTTTTATGATGCCACACTCAACAGCGCCTCGGGCCCCTGTACGCAGAGATGTCTGCTACCCTGAGTGAGAAAGACAGAATGAAAGAGGGAGAGAGACAGAGAGATTTAGAGTTAGTCTGCCCAGATATGAGCTCCTGCCAAACCTGATATTTTAAAGTCACGTAGCTGAAAAAACAAAAGAACAGTTTAATATCCTGATAGTTTTTTCATGCACGGCTGAATCTGATGAGAACACGTCCAGGTCACATTCTACCCCATAATAAAACAAGGAGATGAGGAAAAGAAGAAGAAAAGAAATCATATTTTGTATAATGAAAGACGCCTATTTATTTATTTATTTAGCATTGTGACATTTCATGACAAGAAATTCTCATTATTCCCCATGCTGATTCTCACGACTGTAATACAAATATTTTACTATTTAGATTAAAGGCAATATTCTAAATATTGCAATAAAAAGCAATGAAAATGACGAGAGGTAAATGCAAAAAAAAAAAAAAAGAGAAGTAATTATACAACTGGTGCATTGAAATATTATCTTAATAAAACATATTATTGATAGATACAGTGTAATAACTGATATTAATTTGCAAGTAGTTAAAATGTTATAAAGATCCCTTTGATTTACATAAACTGTCAAAATATACTGTAGATGATGCAAACTGTAAAACATATATGCAAACTTTCGTTTAATTTGTCTTTTTAAAGTGTTTTGTCACGTATAACCTCAAGTGGTAAAATCTAAATAAATTGTTTTTGTGAAAAAAAATCAAAATCAAATCAAATCATCCGGAATATTTTGGGTTACTCAGACTGGGATTCATGAGTTGATAAAAACGAATAATTATTCTATAATTATACTAATAATTATTTAATAATCAATAATAAAATAAAAATAATACAAAAAAAAAAAAAAATAAATAAATAATTAGCTGAAAATCTGCAAATCATGTGACCTTTTACCAGCATCAATATTTTGTTTATTTTTGGATAATAGTGTCATTATTCAGCTCAAAGTCAGTTCAGATGCACAAGCCACTTTTTAAAGCGAGACTCACTTAATCGGCAAACGAATCAGCAGTTCACATACTTTCTGCCTTTCTTTCATACCTCTCTTACTTTATCTGGCTTTCTCCCCCAGTTCTTGTTTCTTTTCCATTTTACATCCCCTCCCCAATCATTCATACATGCTCAGAGGCTGTTCTGTTATTCTTTCCTAGTCTGTCATTAAACAAGAAAGCCCTCTGCAGCCACAGGAAGTCTGCTCAGCGGACAGAGCTGATTGGCTATTGCTCAGAATCACAGAGCGGAGCCGACATCTGCTGGGACCAAAATCCAAAACCAGATAATTTACATACAGTTTGACCTTCCACACAGCCTTGTGTGTGTATGAGTGAGTGTTACACACAGGTTTCATAAAGCTATTTATCATTCTTTCATGCAGAAAGAGGGAGACTGGGGCGGAGGGGGTGGGACATGTTGCCGCTCTGTTGCTTCAGGCCGTTGTGCATGTGGAGAAATTTCTGAAATTACATCATATATCACACAGCGAACACACATAGTCATACACACCCAGTCAATCAAACGCACACACATAGACACTTTTGATAGATGGCTGAGACGGAGAGATACTTTACCGGTCCCTGAAGAGAAACGCAGTCATTTTGTATTTAGAAATGTGATATTTTGTGTCTCCCCTGTCAGGATTCCCGCCGTTCTGTCGGGACGGAACCGGAACTATCGGGCAGCTGTGAAGGGAGACGACAAAAACAGCAAGAGCTCAGTGCATATGATATGCTTTATTGAAGCTCAGCTGATCGGAGCAACAGAAAATCCTCACAAACACACACACACAGGATCATATTGTGCCCCTAAAAACCACCCCATGTCACCAGAGGAACATGGCTTGTTTCCATGGTGACAACTGAAGTTTGTAATTATGACCCTGCATCAACAGGTGAGAGTCAATTACTGTCACCCCCTGTTCTACCCCTCTCCCTCACACACGCATTCATGCTCTGCCTTCTGTTGTTTCCAGCTTTTATGTGAGTGACTCTTTGTGCTATTAAAAAAAAAAAAAAACAGATATTCCAGATGCTGAATGTAGCTTGTTTCTGTGACTCAAGCTCCTCTGGGATCATAAAAATGACTTAAGATAAAAGCTTGACCCTGGACCCCTTTCATTCCTGAGTGAGTAGCCATAGCTTTAAGGCTATAAAGCCTAGTGTATCATATTTGATGCATGATACAGGTCTCTAGATTACGAAAACACTGCTGAAAAACCTGAAGTACTCAATCTACTGCATGCCTTCTACCTTCAGATAGCTAACGCTGTTGACAGAGCTGTGGGATAGTTTATACTTTTTAGCAAGTGAAGGGCTTTTAGTATCATTCTAAAATCTCCACTGTGGTGACTTTTTGCAGTAAAATTTTGAATGAATAAGAATTACTTTTGTTGTATACTGCTATTTATATGTATTTATAATTTTAGACAAAAAAACATCATGTTAAGTTTAAAATATGAATCAGCATGATTTTAAGGAATCTTCATCGAGTCATCAATGCATTACATTATATTTGTTCTACATAATAAAAAATTAAATATCATCTTACTAAGACAATTTAGTGTAATAATGTAATAATGTAAGACAAAATAATGTAAGTTGTCTGATATAATGTTATAAAGATCTCTTTTATCTATATTACAAGCTATCAGAATTTAATTTCACCAACATATCTTTGTTGTTTATGTATTTTCACCTCAGGGTTGACTTCCATATTCTCACTATATCATATAATGTCTGATGTATCAGTTATGACACAAATTCAGCATATTTACATATTCAAATTTTCTTTTAATATGTCCAAATAATTTCAATAAATTGTTCTATAAAAATTGTATTTTATATGTCAGTGCTAATCCTAAAATGTGACAGTTATTCAAGCCCTGAATCATGTAAAAAATATATCTACATAGTACATCAAAAACAAACTTTGATTATTAGTTTAGTAATTACATTTTTTAGTTGTTAAATCCTTTTCTTTTTTCATTGTTTTATAATACAACCCCTTTATGTTTCTAAATCATCAGTCTCCACCATAAAAAATTACATCCTCTAACATAATTTTTTACTTCTAGCTTTTAGTGAAATGCAGTTTCTATGTAAGAAATATAAAAATATCATGAGAGAATATTATCAATATTTCTCAGAGGATATGAAGCATGTGGAGTGACCATCTCCCACAGCTCTGTCAACAGCGTTATCTCGGCTTTACCACGGTAATATCACCTCATTCCACACAGAAATCTCCTCAAATGTCAAATAAATGTCACATCAAGGACTTGCGTGTCACCTGACTGATGTGCATGATCTGGATTTATATCTGGATGCCCCTAAATGCTCTACTTCAGGAAAAAAAGAAAGAAAATGAAAAATGAGTTCATTCAGTAAAGCAAAGAGAAACGCACAGGGACAGTGTGTGTGAGAGAGATCTATGGAGCTGTCTGTGATCTGTGTGACAGCTATCATTGCATTTCAATATGTCTGAGCAGATATGAATGCTGATGTCCCCAAATGGTCTGAAAAAGAACGCAGAGCACACTTACACATACACGGTCCCTTTCTTTTTTCCCTCTTTCTGTGTTTTACACACACACATACACGCACAAACAATGCTGGAACAGCATGAAATAGGCAGAGCATGCTGGGATTTTTTTGTTCACCACATACACGGGAGAATGCTTGAGAAGACTTTCATTAAAGGCTTTAATACATCAAGGGTTTTTATCTGAAGGATTTTTTCTGTGAACGCATACGCAGGTAACATCTATGCATGCCTACAGCGCTAAAGCTAACATTTACACATTTTTATCATCTTCACATGTTGTCTTTGCATTCATCAATTCCTACAAACAAAGTCTGGGTAAACAACCAAACACATCCATCCATTTATCCATCCTATCTTTCTTGGAAGCCATTTCAAACAAAAGCCAATGTAACCACGGAAACCTCAGGGTTCCACTCTGTGCCCCAAGGAAAAAGCCTCTGCTCTCCAAACATCTGCTGCTGCAGATACAGATACTGCACATACTGATTGAGTGAGTGATACTAAGCATACTAAATCACAAATGAGATTTTTACACTTTATAGAAAACGAAACCAAAAAAAAACAAAAAAAAAACAGGCCAGAATACATATATTGCTAATATAGATATTAAATCTTATGCATGTATAAAATTGTCAATAGGTTTGAGATTTTCAATATTTCTGAATTTATATTTATATTTCTTACCATATACTTTCAAGTGTTTAAATAATTTATATTTTCAATCTAAATATATTTATATTATACAAAATACATTTATATCCCATTGAAGTACATTTAATATGTTTAAAACTATTAATATAACAATTAAACAATTATATATTATAAATGCATGCACAATTTTTGAAAGAATGAATGCATAAAGTTTAAATAAAGCAATGATTTTTGAAAGAATTAATAAATGCATAATTTTTGAATGAAGAAATTTTTAAAGAATGAATGAATGCATAATTTTTTAAAAGAAAGTATGAATGCTTAATTTTTAAATGATTGAACGAATTAATAATTTTTGAAAGAATAAATGCATAATTTTTGAATGAATGAATGAATTGATGAGAGAGTGAATATATATTTTTTAAACAATAAATGAATGCATAATTTTTTCATTAATTATTTTTACATGAATGAGTGAGTGAGTGAGTCAATCAATCAATCAATCAATCAATCAATCAATTAATTAGCATTAAAAATATTGCTATTTCCCATTTGCTATGTACTTACCACAATGATTCTAGAGTTATAGGTGGTTGCCAAGGCTTACCTTTTGGTTGCTAAGGTGTTCTGAGCAATTGCTATGGCAAAGCTTGGTGATTATTTACTGGTCCAAGTGAAAATAGCACTCTGGATATACCTATATATGACCTGGGCCCCTCTTTCAATGTAAATGAGTGGAATTTCATTCACGTCTGTTGCAGAAAAAGTGTGCAACAGTTATGCACCAACGTTTTTAGAATTGCATGTTTGATTAAATCCCAAACCACAGTGTGAGCAATAGTGCAACTGGTGCTTGTTAGTAACTTAAAAATACTGTAATTGTTACTAAATCTCTCACTGGAGAGGCTGTGAAGGAGTTCTTCTCTCCCAGGATCCCAAACCCCCACATAAACAAATTATCACATAGAGTTACGTTTCACTGTTCTCTATTAAACAATGACTCACAAACCTGATGACAATAAGGTATTGCACAACTCTGCAAAAACAGAGCTTGGTATTGCATCACGTCTGAAGCAACTCTTAGAAGTTGTGCTTGCATGCTAATCAAGGACTTTTCTTTGATTTGTAGACACATCAAACAGCCTCAAACTGTTTGGTTTCGTCATTTGGTTACAGCCATAGATTTGAACAGTTCCACTAGTCACGCATCTCATCTATATTAATGTGATGAACGTCCTTGAGGAATTTATAACAATTGGCTACACCCACATTTGTTACTCGCCAATATCCAAATTGTCAATATCAGAAACACACTAAATAAAAGCTTATATGAAGGTTGATTTTGTTTGCTTTGTTGAAGCAATTATACAGAGATTACAGTGATTTCTTAATTGTTTATGGTAAACAGGGATAATTCAAAGTGAACACTATACAAAGTCCAAGTCAACATATATTGCGTGTGCATGAGAAAATCAGCGTGAATGAGGGAGAGAGCTTCTCTCAGTATGTCATGGTTCCAGCGAACAAAAGGCTCATTAGCATGGTCATGTTCTCTGGAGAGAGGCAAAAAGAGAGAGACACAGAGAGGGAGGGAGGAACCTGTGGGAATACTGTCTTTTCTCAGAGGATGCTGCCTTGATGCAACGTCCTGACATACCCACCGCCCCCAAAACCCCGTCCTACCCCCACCCGCTACCGAACAGCGGACTTCAAACCCGCACAGCAACCGTTCTAAAAATAAACCTTTACACTAACAGACTTCTAATCATCATTAATTCATCTAGTTCATGGTGTTCATTAAATGCTCAAAGATCTGGTAATAATTCACTATTTGTGGTACTTTTTTGTCTTTTATTCTTTTAGTGCTTTACGCTTGATTGTGATTGTAATTAAACTACAGTGGACTCAGTATTCATTGAATCCTTCGAGCTGCTAATATGTGTCTGACTCAAACAGCATAAATACATCTTTCAAACCGTTCTTCACCATAGAAGCTTGTTGTGTTGGATGGACATTTATGACCGTTCTTCATTTTATGTTGCGCAATATAAATTCTTTACTGTCTAGCAATCTAACAGTTTTTTATTTTTAAGTTATCCACTAGTGGTTTGTTTTTAGTTGTAGTGCACTTTATATGGTTATGTAGCACACTAGCAGTTCTTTATAGCTATGTTGCTCATTTATCGCATAGTGATCAATCAAATATTGAAATACTAGCAGTCTGTTTTATGTTATTTAGTGTGCAAGCAGATCTTATAGCTTTGCTGCGCACTAGAAATTGGATATACTGTAGTACCCTATAGTGATCTAGTAGATCTTTGCATTGAAGTGTAGCATACTGGGGGTTAAATGCAGAGCACAAATGCCTAGTATGGGAAACCATACCTGGCCACATGTCACGTCCTTTCCCTTTTTTCCTTTTTTCCTTTAAATTTTAGTACGCACAAAGTATTTTTGGGTTTGCTACTCTAATAATAGTTTAGTGTTTTGACTCAAAACCCTAAAAATGTCTTCACATCCTAATAATAATTTACTATAATAAAACCATAGTTCATTTTTGTAAGGGAGATGTAGCGCACTAGTAGGGAAGTGATGTAGCAGGTCTTTATAGTTATATATTAGCACTAGCTGTTATGTGTTATAGTTATAGCGCAGTAGCAGTTTGTTATAGTTATATAGCATACTAGTAGGTGTTTATAGTTATATAGTGCACAGAATTTAACAGGTAGGCCTATATTCTACAAATATTTTCACTGAAAGGTGTGCAGTAACCTAAAACCTGTTAATGTATACAGAAAGAGTCAATTCATTTTTGTATAGTGCTTTTGTATATAGTGCTAATAATATGAGAACACTGGGAGGAGTCCCACCTCTTTTTTCTCATTGGCACATCATGTCTAAACAATTTTATATAAAGCATACAAACATATGTAAATATTAAACATAGACAAAAAGAACAAACAGAACCTCGCATGATCAAATTTACAGTGAGATAAGCACACAAAAAATGTGTGAAGTATGAGTGTGTCTATCACATTCTAGATGAATGAGCAGTTACCATTTAGCTTGCCTTTCATTGTGCAAAAAAAAAAAAAAAAAAAGTGAAAAATGAAAACGTCAGTCTGTAATCAAACTGTTGAAACTAAACATTAAATTCCAAAATGAAGTAAATAACAAGTGGAACTAAAATTAAGTGGCTGTGAATAAAATGTAGGCAATGAATAAAGAAAGTGATACTGTATGTAACAACAGAGTGAAAGAGAGATAAAGAGAGAGAGAGAGAGAGAGAGAGAGAGAGAGCAAAAAAAAAAAAAAAAAAAGAACGGATCCTCTCCTCTAGCTGTTTGTGATCTTTGCAGCTTACTTTGGTAATTACAGTGAATTTCAGGTATGAAGCTCCACACATACATACTTTCTTATTAATGTACAGAGGTCAAATCTGTGTGCATGAGAGTGAGGGAGAGAGTGATATTATACGAGTGTGTGCCGTGTTTTATGCTAATTGTGCAAGAGATGGATGTGCAGCGCAGGTAACAACCTCCCTTGGGTAGTACCCTTAAAATTGTGTGTGTGTGTTTGAGAAAGAGAGAGAGAGACTCTGGTAGAGTATGTTGTCTCTGCACATATTCAAGAAAGACTGTGGGAAAATAGTGTTAGTGTGTTGTCATAAAACTGATAAATGCTGACTTTGTGCTTCAGTTCCACCTGGAGCCTCGCCACACACAAACTCTGCAAAACAAACACAACTATACATTGAATAACAGTATATTGGGAACACAAATACCATTCATTTGGAAATGTACCATGGTATTTATATGAAGTACCCATACAAAACACTAAAAGTCAAGTACTATGATATTTATAGGGTACTCCATTGTACTTCTAAGAATACCACAGTGCATGTCCAGCAAAAAAATGTTAATGCCATGTTCAAAAATCCTTGCCAGTACCATTTATAGTATGTAAATCTAAATGTAAATATGATGGCAAAGTGTTTTTTTGTAAGAAAGAAGACCTACGCATACAGTGAAGCTTCAGCTGTGTAAAATAAGAGCGAACTTTAGAGCCGCAGAATCATTAGTATTCACATAATGTAACACCTTCATTAATGTATAATATTATTTTGTTTCCAGTCATGCAGAGAAATCTGGTTATAGCATTAATTGTTAATCCATTCAGCTCGTTAAAACGCAGTTTAATTAACGATATAATCAGTGGAGCAGGGCACCAAAGTCTGATATTATTAAGCTTCTTAATTCTGTCGTCTCATTAAGATAACGTGTTGTTTTTAATCTAATTACAAAAGAGACTGAAGCCATCATTAAAAACAGACACACACTAGAGACCGAGGGAATCTGTGCGTTCTTGAGTCTGTTATTTGGTCGACTTCAGTTGTTGTTGCAGGAAAAGCTCTCAACAAATGTTTTTGTGTTCAGGCTGATAAGTTAATTGAGACATCAGTGTGTTTCGTAGCTTAAAGAAAGACGACGGTCACTTTGATTTTAGCATGATCTCAGCTGCACAGATTGGCTTAGCACCTCGTCAACAAGCGACTGATGTAACGCAACAAAGACCTCATTACAATTCATAAAGCTGTCGACACAGCATTCCATTTTGTTCTATTTTTACATTTTGCATTTACTGCATTCATTATGATTAACCGCTCATTCTTGTTATCAAAGTTACAGTAGAATATAATCAAAAACGTGCTTTAACTGCTGGGAAATGTACATTTATCATTAACTACACACCAACATGTGGTGCCAAACTCGCTATGAGTGACATGCTAATTTAGGATAAACTCTGTTACCCATTGTGGAGTGTGTGTGTGTGTGTGTGTGTGTGTGTGTAATAAATATATTTATATATATATTAAAATATAAAGATATACCCTGTCTATAATGTATGGGGTTTTGTATTACAATATATCTCAATTCTGTAAATAAATAATTCTCTGAAATATGTTGAGTACAAGGTCAACACTTACCAAAATTTTTGGTCTATTTCACAGTAAGGACAAAGAAAAGGAAATCATATATGTATATATTTGTTAATTTTATGTATATGTAGATATTTGTATATGTATATATATATATATTCTGTTAGCTTGAAGTAAAGCCATAAAACATTAAAGCCACAAAAAAGTTTTGATTTCATGGGTTTTTAAAAGAGTTTCAAATCCTATTTGTGAAAAAGCACCGACCACAGATACACAAGAGAGAAGACAGGGGAGAAAGAGAAGCAAGAGAGAAATCGCTCATTCATCCCATCATTAATTTCATTGCGATGACTGGATGGCGTACAGAGCTGATGTTTCTCTCAGGTAACTAAGACCAGCTGCTTCTTCCCCATTTAGCCCCAAGCATTCCTTGACAAAGAGACACAATACCTGCCAAACAAGCTTTTCATTCACTTCTGTTTGGAGGCAGAAGAAATGTCAGCAAGAAAGGGAGAGAGAGAGAGAGAAGGAAAGATTCCTCTCTGAATGAGGGGGAATAATTTCATTTGCCACTTCCAGACACCCTGCAGAGACTGGAAGCCGTCGGGCTGTTCCGTGTTATTTGTGTGTAATGTGTGTGTGGTGAGTATGTAGGTGGCAAGTTCTATATTGGATATGGTGTTGTGAGCCTCAAATCGAGAAGTTCTCACACGCTGTGCTAAATCTGTCTGTTAAATAACACTGAACACACAATCGGCCCAAGAACCAGAACAGCAGGATCATCCCCAAAAGCGAAGACACATGACTGGCCCAGGATCTGCTCCTCTAACACTGGAAAAAACTCAGCCATTAGAGCAGAGAGCAGAAGACTGCTCTGGATTCAATAGTTTAGCACAAAACATAATTACTGAGTGGCCTGATGGTGATTTGTAGATGCTTTGATTTATTGGAAGGGTGGAAGATGGTGCCATGATGTTGCAGTTATGTTGTGGGAAGGTTATAAAGGAGACCGGAAAAAACCAAATGGAAACATTTTTTGTTAACTGAAATAAAAAAAACTGAGGAATCCTGAAACTATAGACTAATACATTTATATGACTTCCAAATGAACTATAATAAAACAAAATGGCCACAAATTAATTTTATTTTGATAAATGGTATTTTATATATTTCCCTGCCTAGGTTAAACATGAAAATGATATTAGTTAGTAAGTCTGAAACAAATACTAAATAAAATTAAATGAGAAAAAATAAAACAAAACTAAAACTAACAAGAATCAAGTGAATACTAACTAAATTGAAAATAAAATATTGAAAATCATATTAGTGCATTTACTAAAATTCTTAATAAAACTAAAACTTAACTATAAGGAACAATTATGTGAAGACTATACAAATATAACTGAAAATACAAATAAAGAATTAATTAAAACTTGATATGAATTAGTGCTCTATTAGTGCTTGTGTTTTAAACCTGCATAGATTAATGCTGCTAAAAAAAAAAGTACTTCTTATTCAAAACCATTGTGACAGCCTCCTTGAGGTGGGAAAATAGCCGTTTAGACCCAAACCAGTGTCTTAACAAAGCTCCTAGTGTACAGGAAATGATTGGACCCCATTTCCTGTCCTGGTACGGAGATAACATTGTATCCAGCTGCAAAAGCACTTCCTGTCTCTCTCCCTCTATATGTGTGTCCCTGAAGCTCCGTCTTAAGAACAAAACTAAAAATAATCCCCAGATGCTTTGTTCATCAGCTGTCCTTCTTGAAGAGGTGATGTCAGACCAGCAATTAGTTCAGCACAATGGGATAAATATAGCTGGGGGTCGAAGGTAAAACTCTCATGAACAGCAGCAGTCCCGCTGTGGAGGGCTTCCCCTTCTGCCTGAGCATGAAAATCCATAAGACAAATGAAAGAACGGGGGAAGGACGTTGGAAGGACTTTAGAGAGGGAGGTAAACACTCTTCCTCTCTTTCACGTGACATCCTAACCGTGCTGGAATCATCTTAAAGTGGACGTGAAGACCTCTTAATGAGCCGTGCCGACCGTTCACCATCGTTAACCTAGTTAAAGCATGTCGCTCAAATCGGTTAGAGACAATTTCAGAGAATCAGAGGACTGAATGGAAATGCTTATTTCATTTAACTTTAGGCTGATTGGCTGAATGTATTAAAACAATAAAGTCAAATTTATTTATTTTTTTATCACATTCTGAAATGTGAATTTAAAAATGTACATGAATTTCTGAAATCTCCCTTTTCAATTCGTTTCAACACCAGCTCACACATGAAAATGGATCTTTTAATAATTAATTTTAATAATTTAGAAACAAGTTCACTAAAAAAGTCTTTAACTCACCTTTATGTCATTTCAAACCTATATGAGACATTCTTCTGTAGAACATAAAAAGTATTGTTCAACCAATGCTGGACCCCATTGACTT
>JAUMHE010000043.1:16481208-16512861 GCA_032359235.1 Enteromius mattozi | reverse complement strand
TCAGCTTTCAGATCATGTATAAATCTCAATTTCGGAAAATTAACACTTATGACTGGTTTTGTTGTCCAGGGTCACATTTATTTGAAATATATATTTTTTTCAAACATTACAAATGTATTTACTCTCACTTTTGATAAATTTAATGTATCCTTGCTAAAAAAAGAAAAAAATTCTTAAAAAAAAAAAAAAGCTTTGAATGGTAGTGTATATAGGCTAATAAACTTTTTGCCTGGTTTTTGATTTGGTTCATTTTAAATGTGAAAATACTCCTTTTTAAAAGTATAAAAGAGATTTATAAGCCCTAAAAAAGAGAAAATGTTGCTTAAAATAGTTTTGAATGGAATAAAGCATGTCGCACCGCAAGACATGTCAACTTCCTACCTGCATTACACCTAAAATTGCAGGTTAGCCTGTAAGAGTCTAGACAAATTTCACTGACTAAAACAGTGAAGTAGATTTCTGAGATCATCATGTGAACACACACAACAAAAGATCCAAAGTTTGTGTTTTCTGAGTCTATGAAGAATATCTGTGTCACGATCTGGCCAGTTGGCAGGTTTCTCCTCCAGACTGTGAGTGACACACAAAGCTGTCATGTGTAAATGTGACATAGTTCTGCATGCACGAGTGATGACGGGTCGTCTGTGTGAAACATAGCAGCGGGCACTCAGCACAAACAGACCTATTATCAGCTGCCTGTGCTTTTAGCATAGCAAAAGAAAAAAAATCTATTGCCATTTACTGATCATACATTTACCCTGGGGTGGAATATTTTTTATGCTCTGATCCTGGACTCGTTTTCCATCACTTCATGAACAGCAAAACTGATCCCAGATCAGAAAAATCAGCACCCAACAGAAACTGTGTCATGATCCTAAAACACTTCCTGCATCATATGACTATCACTTTTGCCAGAAGACAACTGCAATGAGGACAAATCCCTGCCGGTGGGGAGAAAGAGATGTTGGCCCTAAAATGGGTTGTACATCTGGTCTGAAAAACATAATGCTGAATACAAATACTAAACGGTAACTAACCACATAACTGAATTACGTGCAATAATGGGATTGTGCATTATTAGGATTGTAAAATACATTTTACAATTAAAGTAATTGTAAAATAATTACTAATTGTAAAAAAAAAAAAGTTACAATTATTTTATTAACTTTTAAAAGAGTGGAGAAAATGCTTACCACATATTTTGTAGCTAATGTCCAAGACATCAGCTTTTGACTTTCTTCTTTCAGATGAATCCAATTGTAGTCACATAAAAAATTGTCTTGGCACTTCTAAGCGCTATCATTGTAGTGGGCGGGTCTTCCTTTTAACAGTCCAAAACACATTAAATAAAGTGCACGCAAACATAATAAAAGGTGCCTCACACAGCTACAGCGGCTGAATAAAGGTCTCTTGTTATGAATCCATGCATTTTTGAAAGATAAATATTCATAGTTCAAGTGTAATAAACAATTTTCTCTCACTTCTGCTTACTGTGGTAATCAGTAGCAGTCCCGTTGGATGTCGTAGGACGTATGTGCCACATGCATGTGTGTGTGAAATGTAGGAGCAAAGGAAACAATGTTTTTAAAAACCATCACAAAACTGCTGCTTTTCACTTTACAAGATGTACTGAGACTGTGTGGATTATTGTAATGTTTGTAGGTGTTTAGAGACTCATGCTGACGGCACCCATTCACTGCAAAGGATCCATTAGTGAGCAAGTGATGCACTGTTGAATTTCTCCAAATGTTTTTTTGATGAAAAAACAAACTCAACTACATTTTAGATGGCTTGAGAGTCCATTTTTAGAGCATTTTCTTTTTTAGATAGACTGTTTCTTTAAAAAAATGTACATGTGCTGACTGTTAATTTTACAAATAAGCATTTATTTTCAGTCAGCTACATTATATTTAATATTTAATGCAATTATTTTATGCCTCCAGGAGAAAGAGACCACTAAGTGATAAGACACATAAAATTAGCATTACACAGTGGTCCTTTATACACTTCAGCGGTCAGTCATCATATAAAAATATCTGAATGCCACAGTTGTCCAATCAGAATCAAGTATTCTAGCAAGCGGCGTATTAAAATGATACATTATTAGACTGGATATCAGAGATTCATGCTTTTTATATGCACTTCCATGTGTCCACCCCCTTCCCCCACCTCATAAATGGTTTTCTGAGCAAAGCTGAAATTGGAAATCTAATAAGAGCACTTTTCATTGACAACTGCTGGCTGAGGACTGAAGCGATTGGCTGCGTTACAGCTGTGAGAGTCAATCTCTTCAAGTGGAGTGAATGGCCACTGAGAGTCTTAGACAATACCACGCTGACAGAGAGACTATTTCAGCGTAGAGCGTGCCATGGTGGGCTGATTGTCTCCGACTCGTTGTGGACGTGTTCATTAACCTCTGAAATCTCTCTCTGCTTCCCACAATAGCAGGACCATTCATTCACCGGCTGCGGCGTGAGAAGGATGGCGTGATAAATGAAGGGCAGAGATAAACCGAAAGAAAGCGCTGCTGACAGGATGAATGAAGCCGCAATGTGTCCAATCAGGAGCTGAAAACAAGATGCATCTTCATTAAATCTGTAGTATGACAAAACACTGGGACAAAATGGGAATAAACGTCAATGAATGGCGATTTGAGAATGTAGGCCACTCTCTCTCCATCTCTCACTGCATTGTTCTCTGAACTATACGATTCTTTGCTTCTTTCTCCTGTTTGACCCTCACATGACAGAACACACAGCCCTCAGATCTCCAGAGGAAATGACAAGAGTTGAATACTGAATTAATCTTCAAAGTCAAGTTATAAATGAATAGATAGATGGTTAAATTTGAAGCATCTACAAGGACTCTATGTGCTACAAATAAAAATCTGACCTTGATTTTTATCATGTTTACATGGCTGGCGTAAATAGTCACATGATCAGAGTCGGATAAATCCAGTTTGCCTCTCTGCAAAATGAAGCCTATGTCAAAGCTCAAAAAGAAGCATGAGACCAGTGAGAAAACAAAGAGCTACATTTTTGGAATATAAAACGGATTATTCTATTATAAAATAGAAGATTTCAAAGTATTGCTATTATACAGTGAGATAGGAAATTTATTACTGGTTTATGAGGGTTTTTTTCCCTCTAAAAAATTGCCTGCTGGTAAAAGAAATATTACAATCATGTTACTTTATTGTTTGCAATTTTCTTTTGGGTCTTATTGAGCAGCTGAGCAAGTTTTTATTGTTACTCTCTGTAATTTCCCACTGGTTACAAATGTGACCAAAAATAAACCACATACTTTCACTAACATAACTTTGTAGGGATAAAGTTTATTGCATCAGGAGTAAAATACATGTTCAGTTAACTAAAACTGGATTTCAGTAGCTGAAATAAAAAATGAAAATGAGAAATGTTGTTTTGCCGAGTACTGAAAAAGTGTAAATTGAAGTACTAAAACTAAAAGCTAATTAACAACAACATATAACTGAAAATATAAAAATAGCATACAGTAAATAATAAAAAAAAAAAAGTAGTTTGGGATCAAACGGGGTAATTAGTGGTTGTTAAATTATTATTGCAAGAACACACTGCACTTGCTATAAAATAGCAACTGTATATGTCATATTAATTTCCAACTGCTGACAGTCTTTACCTGCATTAATCAATGTTTCTGTTCTGTCTGAAAACTAATCCAGTTCATCGAGCCACTGATCCAGGGACTGTTAAATGTGAACCCACTGGCAGAACAGTTGCCTTCGCATCTCCTGAATTTGCTCTCCAAACCGCGTTTGCTCCCCTGCACACTACTTTGTCTCCGAGATGGGCCTGTCAGCTTCTCCTGCAGTGCGTGTGTGTGTGTCTGCCCCAGGGTCAGAGTAAGCCCTTTTTCATTTACCTTTTTATAAACCTAAAACTCAAGCAAAAACATCTATGCTGAAACAAACACCAACTCACACACACACCAAACCTCCCTACTCCTCTCCAAAAACTCATAAATACTTAAAAGAACTGGAAAAAATTAAAGTCAGGAATGTCTGGATATTGCTTTCGGGTGCCAGCGAGAAATATTCACTGGGTTTTATCTTATTATTTTATGTGTGAGAGAGAAAGCACAAGGAGAAGAAAAAAATGTGAGAAAAAATGAGGAGCGTGTGTGTGTCCGTGTGTGTAATTAGCACATCTGTTGCTAGGTTCCAGGTGAGAGTGGCACCTTCAAACATCTGGAGGAAGGACTGCTCCATCTGCTCCAGTCCAGCGCTCTCTGCCTCTTTGTCTTTCATTCCTATCCACCTAGCTCCTTAAAACCTGAAATATTAGTTTGCACACAAATACACATGCATACATGATTATATGTATATATTTCAGTTGTTGTAGGAATTGTATGGAATTTAATTTTTACACTTTGATTACAATTCCACTAATCAGTGAGCTTGTTATATAATTTAAAAATTGTACAATTCTATTCAAATACTTTGGGTCAGTTTGATTTTTTTTTTAAATATATATATATATATATATATATATATATATATAAACATACCTGAAAACAAAATATGAAGAACAACAACTGTTTTCAACTGCACTCTAATGATTTCTGAATGATCATGTGACACTGAAGACTGGAGTAATGATGCTGAAAATGCAGCTTTGCATCACATTAATAAATTACATTTAATTTTTTTTTTTAAATAGAAAAGTGTTATTTTTAATTGTAATATTTCATAATATTTTCCTGAAATTTTGGTTAAATAAAATACAGCCTTGGTTCTTCAAAAACATTTTTAATCTAACTGATCTGAATCTTTTAATAGAGCTATATATTTAGTATATCTTGCGGCATCAAACAAATCTTAAAACATAATTTCAGCACGGTATCAGACTATTTCAGACTATTTTAAAATACTGTTCCATCTGCATCAAAATTTATAATGTAACCGAATGTGATGGTTTTTTCCTGAACAAGTGCTAGTTTTATATTTTTTATTTTAACTTGACGAACAATAAACAGTATATTGTTATATCTGGAGGTAAGCTGAGTGAAAGCTCGACAGACTTTCTATTTTGACTGACCTCTGCCCCCGATGACCTTTTCTCCATCAATTGACAGAATGACTAAATATGCAAAACAACTGAAAACTTTAGGGAAAAAAAGGACAGAGGGCGAAAACACGATCAGCAAAATTTCATGATCAAAGCAAGCAGGTATCAAAATAACTCCAGCACACACGTAGACAACTTCTGCGGAGGAAAAAAAAGACTAAAGACGTCAGACTCCAGAGGAAAGCAGATGATTAATGGACGACGTAGATCTCACAAACACAAAGTGTACGGCAAACAGAAGAGCATCCCCTTCCTTTATTTTACAAGAGTTTTGAACAGTCCAAACAGCTGCTGTGTTTCTAAACATCACAGATTTCTGAACAGCGTATAAACAACACAAAATAACAGACACAAAGACAGAAACAAAAATCCATAGTCCTGTAAACAACTAAAAATAAAGAAAATCAGACATGAATTCACTGGAAACTCCATATCTCTGCC
This sequence comes from Enteromius mattozi, assembly GCA_032359235.1. Classification (NCBI taxonomy): domain Eukaryota; kingdom Metazoa; phylum Chordata; class Actinopteri; order Cypriniformes; family Cyprinidae; genus Enteromius; species Enteromius mattozi. The sequence goes on along the minus strand of JAUMHE010000043.1, from coordinate 16,507,315 downwards.
CGCTCATGACCTCTGACCTTTTAGAACAGCATATGGAAACTGTTGCTAGGATACAAACATAAATAAAAGAATCGCTTCTTCATTAAAATTGTTACAATCTGAAAATCTGACATTTAAAAAGGTGCAAAAGAGGTTTTTTTCATTTGAAAAGGTTAAAAAGAAAGCAAATGTACAAAACAGGATGAGCAGGGCAAGATCACAAGCTAATTTCCATACTAGATACGAAGGAACAAAGATGACAATAAAAACCGAAATGTCTTGATTGTTTAGTCGTGTCGTACTGAAGCTCTTTTCATGTTATCATCTTGATATCCCCGCTCTCTCACACACACACAAACCAAACGCACCCAACCATCTGTGCCTGGGCAGTAGAGTGTGTTGCGCACCATGTGTCCCACTGTTATGTGTCAAACGAGCATCGGCTGGCTCATATGGCACTGCCCCCGCGCACGTACACACACGCACACACACAGAGCGCTGACCTAGCCTCTTACACTCCAGTCTCAGAGTGTCTCAGCTCAACGGGAGCTCTTGATTCAAAGCCCAGAACTTCTAGAGACTCAAAGTTTTAGTCTGAGATCTCAAAGTGTCGTGTAGATTCACCATCTCGGAAGCTGTTAGGGGCGGAGCTGATATGGAAAGAGGCGGGGCTTCGGTTGCAGTACTGACTATAAGAACATCAGTTATACTTAAAACAGTCCATCAATCTGTCCCATCTTAGAATTGTGTGTGGATGTTTTTTGAAATGGAATTTTAACACACAGAATACATATATATATATGAATAATATACATATGTATACATATATACATATAACATTTGAAGCATACACACACACACACCAAAACCTTTCATCAAAGTTGTCCTAAGACAAGAACATATTTTGGTTTTAGGACTTAGAACAACTTTGAGGAGAGGTTTTGATCAACTTCAAATGTTGACTACTGTGTGTATGTATATATTTATATATATATATATATGTGTGTGTGTGTGCATTTAGAATGTGCATATATATATTTTTTTTTCTTAAACTTATTTTATAGTTTAATTTATAAGCTATTATATATATATATATATATATATATATATAATATTATAGTTATACATTTAAGAAACTGACACACACACAAACATGTATATTATGTATACATACATATTTACACACACACACATTGGTTTTTGTGATTTATGGGGACTCTCCTTAGGTGTAATGGTGTTTATACTGTACAGACTGTATGTGCTATTGCCCTACACTGACCCTACACCTAAACCTACCTCTTACAGGAAACTGAAAAAATAAATTTTTTAAGCCTTTTGAATTACGGGGACACTGATAAATGTCCTCATAAATCACCTTCATATTGTAATACCTGTGTCATGCCCATGTCATTATACAAATTTGTGTCCTCATAAACCACATAAACACACACACATAGAATTAAATTTTTTAAACGAACATAACTATTTTAATCTCTCTTGCTCCCTAATTATATTATATATACACTTTATTTTTAAGCTCACACTTTCCTTCCATGTGTATAATCACACATGGGAAAAAGGATACACATTTAGTTATTTCCAAGCTATACATATTTTATATTTGTACATATTTTATAGACAGATAGATGTAGTAGTGCTAGTGTGGTATTCCTAACACAGTCTGTGTGTGTGCATTAATGCATGTTTAAGGGAAATGGAAGACAATCTTTTTGTCTGAACTTTCACATAGTGCTGTGGCCTGTCAATACAGGGGCAGCTGGTGTGTGTGATGAAAAATTCAGTGTGGGTCATCTGGGAGACAGGAACTCGCGCACACACACACACCTGGCAGGCAGCAGTGGGTCATGGGTTCTGTGTCTGTGTGTGAAAGAGCTTTGAAAATTTAATGAGGAGCATCAATTAATGACCTGCTATCTGTGACCCCATTTCCTTTCCTTCTTTTCCATTGCATTTTTGGGATTTTCTCTTTTCGCTGGATTCCCAGGAGTCCTTCACTCTGATTGTGTGTTTTGTACCTAGATTTGTCGAGTTCTTTAAACATGTGACTACATCCAGTGGCATCACTAGGTTTGCTGGGCCACCTGTACTCCGTTCCACTTTATTTCCCCTACTAACGACATCAAATGCACGTTTAACTGACAACTTTACCTGATGTGTAATAATTCATCTGATAAATCTTAGTAAAAAAAAGCACTACTTCACAAAACTTCATCAAAACCTGTGCAAAGCAGGAAACTGCTCATTTAGATAGAGTACAGAGGAACAGGTCAGTGTCAGGCTGATTGTCAGAACTTGAAAATCTCCACAGCGAATCAAGAGACTTTTTGCCTCTAGATGCACCAATGAGCTTCTAGATTGGGCGTAATCACTGTGACCTCAAAGAAAAGGCACTCTGGGAGTCTGTGTACAACTGGCACACAATTAAACGTTTGTATCTGTGACAGGAAAAAAGGGTCTTCCTTTTTTTCTCAGGATAAAAACGGGCGTGTTTTCTCAGGTGTGTGTATGCGGCTGAGCCGGACAACCTGGGAAGGGGAAGGTGGGACATCCTGTCTGTGGGGTCCTTTGGAATCCTGGGATTCGTAGTCCAATCGCAATGATGGGCCTCTTCCTTTCATTTCCTGTTCCCTGCGTCTCTGTTCCTGTCGCAGGAGCTCCTGGGCCTCCAGGAGGACACGTGCATTGTAGCCCCCACCCACCGAGGAGCCGCTGGATCCCGGGGGAGCGGAGAGGCCATTCCTGCAGCCAGAACGAGGAACGGTGCGCGGAACAGAACGAGGTCCCTGGTAGCTGGAGTAACGGCCGCTGTCTTTAGCTGCCTGGAAACCGTCTCCGAGTGGACACGTCCTCTCCCACTCGCTTTCTGAAGCCGGGGTGGGTGTCTTGCGAGGGTGGCTACACACAGGGACAAATGAGTAGGGTGAGATGCTGTGTGTGCACATGTTCTTAAAGACATTAATAGTTTCTTCCTACTGAAACAGGAAGTAGGGTCAGGACATAACATGGAATTTTCTTTTAATCTACATCACAGTCCGTCAAAACCACAATTGACAGCTTTCAAAATGAATAAAATCCAGCCAATTTCTTTATAAACACAGGAAGTGGAATTGTTGTGAAAACTGTGATTTTTTTATACTAATATTTTAATACTATTCAAAGGTAATTAAAAAGTTTTTTTTTCATTAAGTCTCTTATGCTCACTATGACTGCATTCATATTGTAAATTTTTAATACAATTTAAAATAAACTTTCTATTTTAATACATTTTAAATGCAAGTTATTCCTTTAATGGCATTTAATTGTGTCTTTTATTTGCATTTAATTGCATTTAATTTTAGTTAGTTTTAGAAATGTTTTGGTCATTTGTGATTAGCACTTGGTTCTTTTATAGTATATCTATGTAGTTCTACTCATTATACTTTAAGTTAAACAAAAAAATATTTTTTCTTTTATTTTAGTTCATGTTCATCTTATTTCAAGTAACATTTTTAAGGTTTTAGTTTTAAAACTAAGCTCGTTATTCACATGACCCTTTAGAAATAATTCTAAATGCTGATTTGGTTCTTAAGAAATATCTATCGCTGTGTTAAAAAAAGCTGTGCTGCTTTTTTAATTCATACACTTTATTTATTTTTAGCATTCTTTCATGAAAACAACAGAATTAGTTTGAAATATGTAAATTACTTTACTAGCACTTTTTTTCAATTTACTGCATTTCTTAAAAAAAAATCTTACTGACCTCAAAACTTTTACAGTAGTGCTGTTGTTCTCATAGCTAACAGACAAACTACAAGCCACAAAATACTAAAAATTATTTTAATTTTATGAGATTGTTTTAAAGTGTTTTACTCGATAAATAACAGCACTATTCATTTACATTTCTCAAACACACATACCGTGGCAGAGAGCTATACTGTCTCTGAGCATGTGTGAAAGCATCTCTGGCTTCCTGCCTCTGTAACTGCACCTCCACAGACACTGAATGACGGCCAGATGATGTCTGCGAGCTGCAGTTGGACTGTAACACAAACAGGAGTTATTAACATGTCAAACTAAAACAAACAGGTAAATGTTGAGTAGAGAAAAACTTGGAAGAGACTGAGTTCTGGAAAGATCATTATGAACGTACAGACACACAAACACTTACCAGGATTCAGAGGTGTTTTTTGTGTAGAGGTCTGTGACATTTGTGCAGAAATGTGCGTTTGAATGTGACATTATTACCAGTCCTATGACCTTCGGCGCATTACTGCTGTTAATGGAACCATTAGAGTAGATTATAACCCATAAAATATTCATGGAGTTAGTTATTACTCTTCATAACAAAATTACAGCTACATTATGGTCCTCAATAATTATTATAAAAATGATTACCCGTTATTCAAATGACCACGTCGTTAAAAAGACAAGCAATTATTTCAGGAAGTATATATTTCTATATTCTGCTTGACAATAACTTCCAATGCACGATATGGAAATGAAAACATAAACTTGAGTACAGGTAAATATCAGATTTTCTGGTTTAGAATTTAAATTTACTTAATTAAATTAGATTCAAATGTAATTACATGTAACTATTATTAATAAAAGAAATATTTAAATCTACAAATACTAAAAAATACTCATATAACCGTGGTTCTAGTTTTAATCCTCTAAGATCTAGTGATTTAGAGCACATTCATGGTTCATGTTCATCAGTTTATATGATCCTTGGAAATCAAAGCCATGACCTTGGCGTTGCTAGCGACATGCTCCACCAGCTGAGCTATAGAAGCTCATCTAACATACATTATGGACACAAAGGTGAGGCTGGAATGAGGACACACAGCAGACGTTAGATGAATGTTAGATTAATGTTAGCTGGATGTTAGGTGAATGCTACGAACAATAAGTGAATATTAGTTAATTTTTAATGGTGAGGGGGATTTGCGGCGATAACATAATGAAGCACTCTCTAATGTAATTCATTAAGAAATCACACACACACATTTACACTTGGTCGGCACAGAACATAAGGGTGTAATTATAAACAATAAAAGACTCATTTAACACTGCCTCTCTTTCTCTCGCACACACACTGACGGCTTTGTTCTGTACTTCCAACAATGTAACTGCGGTAAATTGCTCATGACCCATAAGAATCCATTTCTTTTATGGCAACATTTACATTGAGTTCCCTGCTCTCGTCACGCTCAGTCAAACAGATGAATGCCGTCCCAGGCATGCTCAATCAAGAGCCGATCCACACGGAGAATTCCATTAACTCTAATGAAGGAGAACAGCATGCTGGGATTGATTGACACAGCTTGCCAGCCATGTTGCTGTGGAGACAGAGGTGTTGAAGGATGAAGGATGTGTGGAGCCGGGTCATTTAGCCCAGTTCATTAACACGCACGCACACTTCACTGCCTAAAACAACATCAGTGTCACAGGAACATATCATTTGTTTGCTAAACAGATTATGGCATTAAAGTTCTGATATGAGTTCAGTAACGCTATGAGATTTATAACAGCCGCTGACATTAACGCTAACACACAAACACTCGCAAAAAATGGTTAGTGATCAGAAAAAAAGCTGATTTTTTCCCCCATGTATTCTCACCTCATCTCTCTGAGAGAAAAAATCCATGAAGAAATGACAGACGTGTTTGAAACACCTGAACTGGATTGGATTCAGCTACAGAAACAAAACTGACTCATTAAAGTAAACCACCCATTTTTATTCTGTTGCCTTTTGTTTTACAGGCAGAGTAAAAAAAAAAAAAAGGACTTAAGTTTATCATGGGGGTTTTGGACATTTAAAGACTAGGGAAAATTTGGGGACGAAAAAGTTGGAAGGAAAAAGACATTTAATACAGTTACATAATCGCTACCATTACAAAACAAAACAACAAAAATAATTCCATACATTAAAGCTAAGTGGATGAAAAATTTAAAAAGAGAAATTTACATTAAGGAAAATACACATAACACCGTGTGTAACAGTTCATTGAAACTCTCTCCCTGGAAAGATGATTACAAATGAGAATCTTAAAAACACACACAGAAGAGATCCTGAAATGATCTTTAAGTGCAACTCATTCCTGAGGGATAGTTCACCAAAAATTTATATTCCATCGTTGTTTACTTTCTTCTGAGGAACAAGAAAAAGAAGGTATTTTAGGAATGCTTGTACTAGGATAGGGAAGCTTAAAAGGGTCCAAAACAAATGGTTTTCAAAAAATCATTTTATGCTCCACAGAAGAAAAGTCATGCATGTTTTGAACAACATAAGTAAATGATGACAGAATATAATTTTTTGGGTGAGTTATCCCTTTATTACGACTTTCTGCTTCATTTTACAGGCAAAAAAGTTTAAAATTTACCTAAATCCAGATCATCCTATTGATTCATATGATCTGAATTTGAATTTGATATCTTAAATACTAACAATTTCAGTCCAAATACATTGATTTTTAAACTCTCTCTCTCTCTCTCACACACACACTTTCATCTTGCACACATACATTCAGCCAATCGCAGTTCTTGCCTGAATTCATGATCTGCTGAAGTCATGGCAGCGGTGATATGGTTGAACAGATGAATGGATGGGTGAACAGTCCAGATGGATGAACACATGGTGATGTTAGCATTGTTAGCGGACAATGTCAGTGTCGGAGGTGACATGCTCCTGCATGCAGTGGTCTCAGGTTAGCGGTTAGCATTAGCCCAGGCCTGGAGGTCATATATGTAACCGCCCCCAGTCCTTGGATTTAGTCTTATCCTTCCTGGGACCATGGGGCGTACATCCAGTGTTCATGGGTGCACATACACAGCTCACACACTCACCCAAGGCTGCTCCAAGCTGTAGGCCCGGTGGCGATCATCTGGCTCCGCCTCTTCCTGCCGGACCTGCTGGAACTCCTGGCGCAAGCGCTGGATTCGGTCGTGGTTGCTGGGCGTCAGCCTGTTAGGAGCAGGAGGAAGAGGGCACATGATGACACATTAGAACATTACATCATAATCTCTTTGATCCTATACTCTCTGGAATGACAGGTGTTGGAAGTTCAACCCTGTGTAAAAGGTCACCTAGTTACGCTCCGCTACCTTTATGAGAACAAAGGTCAAGGTGTCACACACGGTGCACAGATGGTCCAGATACCTAAATGGGCAACAAACACGGCCTCTCCTATGCTCCACAATATCAGATGAGAAAAGCCTGCAGCAGAATTCACCAGACGAGGACAAGCAGTAGTTTATATTACAGTATAGACGTGCATGTGTGTGTGTGTGTGTGTGTGAGAGAGAGAGAAAAGGGCCAGACAGATTTCCTCTTATTAAAATTCCATAATCACATGTTGAGTGTTTACGATATAGAAGACAGCAACTGGGGCTTTTTACACATGAGCAGATGTCCAGTTTAAAAACACACAGATGCAGTATAAACTTTGCCACAGGAGATGACTAGAGATAATTAAAGAACACAGACTATTCAGAAAACATGCATGCGTTCTTATATGAATATTATATAGATATATACATACATACATACATACATACACACACACATATATATATATATATATATATATATAGATAGATAGATAGAAACTGTGTAGAACAAGTACTAGTAATTTCAGACATAATTACAAAGAAACCATACATAATCAAGAAAGTTTGAATTTTTTGTTTTATTTACAACAATTTTATTAATAGTATATTTATTATTTGTATATTATGTTATTATGTTATTATATACACATATATGCATGCTTATGTATATACAGCATGCATCTACTTGACTATAACTATATAGATAGATAGATAGATATACATATTTATATCTATCTATCTATGCGTGTGTGTAGTCTATCTATCTATCTATCTAAGAGTCATTTGTTTGTGTATCAGACTATACTAGTCACGATATACGGTTGTTTTCGAGTCCAGCAATGCTTAACGTTATTTTGCAGCACCCAGGTCTCTGTATCCCATCACATTTCAGATTGCAAACTCACAACAGAAATATAATTTCTCACATTTCTCTGTGGCGGTGCACATTCAGCAACGGCTCAGCGGCGCCACTGACATACACACATAAAAATACATATAGGTCAAACATTCGTTCCAAAACCACAACTGAACTCTTTCTCTTGCCATTGAAACACTTAGACCTGATCTAAAACATACACCAATCAATACAAACTCATCAAAAACACACAAATACATCAACACCATGGAGCCATTTAATCCAATAAGAGAATCAATGAAGAACTGCTGTAATGTTTCCGGAATGGCTAAAAGAATAAGCCTGCAACATCTAAACGCATTACAATGCCCAGATGAACAAAGAAAGCCAGCGTGAGTGTGTGTGTGTGCATGTGCTGACACAGCAGCAACAGTACCTGTGCGAAATTATGTTTCCATTGTCAGCTGCATTGACTTAAACACATTTGTTCTGTTCTGACATATTTCTCTCTTTTTACCAGGGCGCACATACATATAGCATAAGCCAGACAGGATGTCCCTCTGACCCCATCATGAGATTACTTATTTCACTGCCAACAGCTGGAGCCATTTAAAACAGTGGCATAACTCTTAGATCAGACCGAGAGACTCACCGGAATTACACACACATTCACTCGTGACACATAGAGAAGCTTATTTAGCAGTCATGCTAGCTAAACTCTACCATAATAAATGTGGTCTATTTCTAAACTTGAGGGCAAACGGCTTTCACAGTAGATCCTATTGTGTGTTTTGAATGACTGCACTGTATATTTGTGTGTACTTATGATGAAATGCTTAAAACTCATTCAAAATGTATAATAATAGACCAAATTACAGCCAGAAATCAGGTAAATACAGATAAAAAAATCATCTAACTTTAGCTGCAAGCTTCAAAGGTAAAAATTATTCATACTTTATTATAAAGATGAATGAAGCTTTAATGATATGAGTTCTATTAAAGGCATTTTAGCTACTGAGGTAAAGGTGTATGAGATTCTAAAGCAGAACTAACAAAGCAGACCCTATTAAAGTGATGTTCCACCCAAAACCTGTTGTTCCAAATCTTTGTCTCCTGTGGAACACAAAAAAGATATTGTGAAGAACCACTGGGAACCAAAATTGGATCCACTGTACAGACAAAAACACAGACATTTCTCAAAATATATTATATTATATGAGTTATACAGGTTTGGAATAACATGAGGGTGAGGAAATCATAGAATTTTTATTTTGGATTGAGTATCTCTTTAAAAAAGAGCATCACTTTCAACAGTGTTCCACATTCTCCTGGCATTTTTATCTAACAGCTGTGAGCTCAAAGCACCAGAATCAGGTCAAAATAATCAATACACACCAAGCATAGATGAAAATGACAACATAGTAATTACTTGTCTGTTTTATTACTTTAAATGAACAGAAAAGAGAGTCGGGAATGAGAAGGGATGAAACCGGATCTGTTTAAAAGGACTTTTCACAGGTAAACACACATGCTTATGAAAAACACACACAGTTTAAGTGGGCACTTATTGTTAATTTAGCCCATTATTTTTTCTCCAGCTCTCTATAAGGGCTGCCATTTTGTGGTCAAGAAAGTGCGTCACAATCAAAAGTGCACTTCACTGTAAATTCATCATTGATATGATTAGGGGGCCAACCCAGTGTAACACACCGTCTGACATTCATCTTCTCACAGCCTCGTTTGACATTCATCCTCTCACAGCCTCATCTAGAATTATTCCTCAAACAGCCTCATCAGACGTTCTGCCTCACAACCTCATCTGAGATTCATCCCCTCAAGGTCTCATCTAGAATTTGTCCTCTCACGGCCTCATCTAACATTCGTCCTCTCACAGCCTTAATTTGGCACTCATCCTCTCATGGCCTCATCTGACATTCATCCCCTCACGATCTCATCTAGAGTTCGTCCTCTCATAGCATCATCAGACATTCTTCCTCTCACAGCCTAATCTGACATTCATCCTCTCACAGTCTCATCTCCATTATTCCTTTAACAACCCCATCTGACATTCACCCTTTCACAGCCTAATCTAGAATTCTAACTCTCTTTGACATTCATCCTCTCACAGCCTCATTTGAGATTTAGGCTGTCCTCCCACAGTCTCATTAAGAATTGATAGTCTCATGGTGTCATCTAGAATTCCTCCTCTCACAGCCTCATGTAGCATTCATGCTCTCACAGCCTCATCTGACATTCATTCTCCCAGAGTCTCATCTAGCATTCACCCTCTCACAGCCTCAGAGTTCTTCCTCTCACAGCCTCATTTACCACTCTCCCCACAGCCTCTTCTAGCCTTCACCCGCTCACAGTCTCACACTGCATTCATCCTTTCACGGCCTCATCAAGCATTCGCCCAGTGCATAGAGGGAGAAGTCTGATTATAATGACTGTTATGATCTGCAGGACTCATTACAGAAATGGCTCATCTAGAGGATGCAAAGTCTCTCCATACAGTCATGCAGCAAAGCTTTTAAAACCACTGATACACAAAAAGATGGATATGAGCAGATAAAACCTTTCTCTCTGACAGATCTCTTCATAAAAGGAATGAATGTTCCGCCCGAGCATATAATGCAGCATCTAATATCAATATGTAAACAGCTTCTAGCTTGTGAAAGGAGATTTGGAGACATATGGTCTCATCACAGCTCATAATTTGTTCTGAGAGCAGTGTGCATGTGATGTCAGGAATTGTGATAACGTCGGTTTTAATGTACTTTAAAAGACCTCCAGTCGCCATTAGAGCATATAAGAATCACTATCGCCGTGGTAACCATGCCTTCCTGCTGAAATGGATAGACCACATTATTTTGGGCATTTCATTGCTTGCTATAAGTGCACAAATGGAAAGGGTGTCACAAATGCTGCTGTGCACTCAACACCTTGCGAGGAAGATAAACATAAAAGCATAAAAACAAAGCATTTACTATAGACAGACAATATATTAATAATCATTTCAGTAATGATCAAAATCATAATTGTTTTTTAGTTTAAATAACTGGCATCAGTCTGATTAAGCTGATATTTGAAGCTAAATTACAAGTGTTGTTTGTTCTTTCCCCAATTTGAAACAGTACACTTTTTCTATACCATAAATTTTACAAAACTAGTAATTTTTCAGGTGGCCAATATTCATAGTCACTTTAAAATGTGGATACATCAGAAAGAATATTATAAAAATCCTACTAAGTTATTTTAATATAAACAAATATATGACTAATATATACAACTACCCTGATATAAAAGTTTATTCTTACACAAACATATATTATACTGTCCACCTCACCTCTAAATCTTCTCTGCAATTTACAGCTGATGGCACTCTCTCAACCTCTGAGTAAAACAAACAATATGTGCAGACATTACTGCATTGGAATATTGCCACTGATACACACTTAAACACAAACAGATAGATATCTCACTGAAAGCTGTGTATGTGTGTATTTGCGCTCACTGGAAATTGAGAACAGGCATAAAGTCCCGCCAGCTAACTGTTCTGCTGAGCGAGGTGACAAGAAGAAAAAAAATAAAGATAAAACAAGCGCCAAGACTGTGGCAAACAATTTTGCAGGCCAGCTTACACACACACATTAGATGCCTATATATTTTTTTACATCAAACAGAGACGCTGTTTGAATATTTATATTGTTCAAGCAGCTTTTACATTATTGATGTATCTTCTAATCCAATAAATGAAGCCATGAGCGCAAGGGATGTCTTTAGAAAATATTACAATACACACATCAGTAGGGATGGGTATCGTTAAGGTTTTAATGGTATTACTACTTTTATCGATACCACTTATCAATCCGGTACTTTAACGGTACTCTTATCGGTACTTTTTGTTGTTTTTAATTTAAAAAAATTATAAATAAAAATAACTAATTGAGAAACACTTAATTTTTTCAATGTAAAATAATGATCATTACTAATTTAGAGATACCTTACGTGATGTTTATGTCGTTATTTTGGAAGACTGCTAGCATACGTAGCTAATACTTATATTTTAAAACTGTCCCGGTCCTGCGTTCAGATGAGATGTTGATAGAATAAAGTCACTGACAATAAACCTATCGTTATTTTCGTAACTGGTTATGAAATAAAAATTCTCTCACCTCAAAAAATGAACTATCCTGTCCTGCCAGATGTTGTGGCATGTTTGTTGCGCACATAAATTTGTGTTGTTTTTATTTTATAACTATATAATGGGTCGCGGCTTGATGACCATGGGAAACTGTGGGTCCTAAGGTTAAACCAGTTGAAAACCACTGCTTTAGATCGTTCGGTTCTCTCCGCCATCGTCACTCTATTAAGCGTGAGCTCTGTGTACTGCGGAACCTATGTGTGAAACAGACGGACATTTCGCGCGTGAGATTGCCAATAACAAGTGCAGGCAAATGTCTTTAATATTATCACAAATTAGAAAAGGTTAACATACGCTAGGTAATGATTATTTAGCAATAATAAATAGGATTTTTTTTACCCTCCAGTACCGATAGCAGAACCGTTAACATCAGAGCTTATCGATACTTCGGTCTTTTATAATTTAGCACCGGTACCGATTAAGTACAGAGTTTCAGTACCCATACCTGCACATCAGACTTTTTTGTAAGTTAATTTTTTTACATTTTCTCCCTCATGCAAGCACTTGAAGTTAGATTTCAGTACTGACAGCTTCAATTAACCATTGTTAAGTCATTAACTCTTGGTAATGTTAGAGCTGTCAAGGCTTTAATTGTGGTTCTACACTGTACAGCACTTTGAATCACACCACTTCTTCTTAATAAGCCGTTTAACTCGGCATTTGACTTTCAGAGAGTCGAGTTACTTCGTTGATACAGTAGGAAAACATCTTTAAAGGGGTTTGAAGGTTATAGAGAGTATCTGTTTAAATGATGGTGTTGTGTTTATGTCAGATGTGCTGCTAATTTGAAACATACGGGAGCATAAACTCTTCAGGCAGTGTGTGAGGAATGGCTCTAGCGGCCCATTGAGCCTTGAGTTTAAGTCACATCAAAGAATGACCTTCACATAAATACACATTCACACACACACACAGATGGTCGAGGTCCAGAGGTGCAGTTTAGGCTTGTGTGGGATGTGTCTTGTAAATGGCTCAAGAGGCCTTTGCGCACTCACACAGAGTCACAGAGACCTGTGTGCGTGTGGATAAACAGTTATGATTGATTTCAGCACCATCGGAGGCAGTAAGGTTCAGCTCCCATGAGACACTGCGTAGCAAAGTGGCAGACAGACTTCACCTTTGAAGATAGAAGAATGTTTACGTGTGTGTTTCTGATCTGTGAACACTTGCAGGAATCACTCACTTTATGTCCAATTAGCAAATAAATTAAAAACAGATTCAGGATGAGTTTGCATCTTTGTGTTTTTTAAACCACAGATTGCAAAAAAAATTTAATCTACAGACTCTAGACAGTTGGAAACAATTAAAGAAACACAACAAACACCAATACAGTCACCACAACAAAAAGCGTATGAAGAAAAACTATTTTTATAAACCCACAGAGGGCATTTTTTCATCCACACATAGACCTTCAAACATCAATGGTCAGAAGTTTTGAATAGCTAAGATTTTTTAGTCTTATGTTTTCTATTATGTTTCTTAATACGTTTTAAATGGTCATTTATTTTTGAGCTTGCAAAGCTGAATTCTCAGAAGCCACATGATCTTTCAGAAATCGTTCTAATATGATTTGCTTTCTAAATATGTACATATAAAGGCACACAGCCATAGCATGCTTCTATAAGTGTAATATTCTTTGATCCACATTATTTTGTACATGTTAATCCCCAAAGTGACTAAGAAAGTAGCGCACCTTTACTCAAAAAAAGCTGCACAATTTGAGGAAGCACAATATTTGCAGCACAAATGTCAATGACGCCTTAAAATTTAATACTTACTATGAGCAATAATGATGCAAGTGGTAGTAAAACGGGAAGAAGGTGGACTGGTTTAAAGAAAACCCTGACTAGAAAATGTAATTACATTTCAAAGAATTCAGTGATTATAACCGAAAATTCCCTCCAGTGTGAATTACTCTCATATTTGTATAGATACTTATATGTCCTCTGGGGGGCAATATGAGTTTTAGGAGCAAGAGAGGTGACATTTCCGCAAATACGTCCATCAACGCTTCTTCCTGAAGTGTCTGAGAGACTGAGAGAGCGCAGAGAAAATATAGCTGCCCTTCTCTCACCCTGACTGGACTAAAGTCAGCAGGAAACCCCCAGACCATGCAACTATCAAGTATACAATGCTCAATGGACACACACACCTGAATACACAAACAGATGGGATTTCTAAATTGCCTGAAATATCCGGGTTTTGGCTTTGTTTTCCTATTGCTCTCAAAAGGCCTTATACATTCCGTGTTTTTGCATTGATTTAACCACTCTTTGTAGATCCCAAAAGCAAGAGCAAGAGCATGGCACAATTGGTTGATTATGTACAACGCCTGTACACCACTGGTCAACTACTATATTTAATGATTAATTTCATCAAGTGCTATGCTGCACTCACATATCTCATACACTCGTATTAACAGATTACAGGTGTCAAAAACACCTCACTCATTGCAATTTTAGGTATATCTGTAGCTGACCGAAATGTGAAAAGGATTTTTTAAATGAAATGTGAAAAGGAAAATTTAAGATTACATAAAATTTCCATAATTTTGATCACAATCATTATTACAATATCTTAAAAGTGTGTTTGTGAACTGGCAGTTTAAAAGAGCATTCACACTAACATTGATTTGCAAATAGATTTGGAAGCTAAATTAACTAAATTAAGTACTGTAAATTAAGCGTTCCCTATAGCTTACATTTTTTAAACATTTATAAACCAAATTTCATGTTTCTACTCATAATACCTTTTTTTTAGATATAACAAATTACATATAAAAGTATATTGGCATCCCCTAGTGAAAAAAAAAAAAACATTAAAAAGTAATAACGTTTTTTTTTTTTTTTTGGAAAACATCAGTATGGTCACCCTAAAACACAAAGAAAGTCCTACATACAAATTGACAGGGTACCATGTTAATATTATTGGATTTTACAATGCTATTTACAAGTTACATGAAATGTACACAATTTACATGAGATTCCGATGTGCTTCTAGGAACACCATAAAATAACAGTGTAAATATGCAAATATCCTGGTACACACTGGCATCATACAGTGGTTTACATGTGGTTGCCATGGCTACAGGAATAATGTGAGTGAAGGGTGTGAGGTTAACATGGTTACAGTCAGGCATAGGTGGGGAGATGTGTGTGGTGCGGTTGCCAGGGTGCACTGCGGGTAAAGAGCTTTCATTAATGTGACCAAAAGATAAGGCTAATGGACTGGTGGTTTACGGGCAAGGAGTGCATGTTTGTGTATGTGTGTGTGTACTGCTGCATACTGACTCCTAATAGTATTAATCCTGTGCATTTAAGGGAGTCAGTACTTATTGATTTCTCATTACTACTGCTAACACAATCATGTGTGAGATGTGTGTGTGTCAGATCGATAGCAGCAGAGTGATTCCCCATTCCGATCATTAGATCTGCTTTGCCGATCAGTGTCTTAACATTGAAAGGGGGTTTTATATACAGAAACATTTGTGTGTCTACGATGCAGATTTGTAATCTAAGCATGTCAACATGAGGTCAATTTAAAAAGGCTCAACACTAAAGAAAGAAGGACAAACGAAGACGCATAGTGAATGCAGGAATAAAAAAATAAAAAAAGTAGCTTTGTTCTAAACATCTATGATTTCGGCACTGGATGACTTCAATAGAATTTTTAGAGTTTGTATAATTCTAAGCTAATTGAACATCAGCCTAAAAGAGCATTCACACTGAAAGCAATTTGAATTCGGATATGGAATTGACCAAAATTCAATTCAAAGGGAAAAAAAATGGTTTTATTGTTGACTAAATTGAGCTATTTTTATGTTGCACTCAAACACAGAGGCAAACAAAAGCCATTTTGCAAGGATAAGTTTAAATGAACTAAAAGATCAGAGAAAAAGTAGAGAAGGAAGCTCTATTGTTTCACTGGAAAATCAAGTTAGCTTCAAAATAAGGTCAATAAATTACTCCGATGAATTATCTGCAACAAAACCAGTCATGGATTTGTAAAATAAATAGGGTGAGATTTTATTTCATGCTGACTTTAGTAGCTTTCTGGGAAAAGGGTAATAAAGCTCTTCCCACAATGATCTATAAATCTGCAAGGATATGTTTTTCTTGACAACTTATTTTTACTAATGGAATGACATGAAGTTTAATTTAACTTCCTTTAAGTTAAATTAAAATATAGTGTAGTTCATGTATGTACATTAAATGTATTCCAATTCAGGATTTGTATTGAAATTTAAAAAGCATTCACAATTCACTTCCAAATAGAATATTAAGTTCCTGAGCCATGGTACTAATGTGGTTGCTGCAAGTTTGAGTCCAACCTGCAACATCTTTCTCCAATAACCATTCTCTAGTTTCTAATAAAGAGATAAAAGTCAATAATCCCACTCCTATTGCATTCTGGGAATGCCTTCTACTTTACCTGCATGCAACACTGCCTTAAATTTTAACCAAAATCAAGTATCTTAGAAAGCCGCATAATATCCAAGTAGACAGCTTGCTTGGGTTTGGAACAGGGCTGATGTCTTCACAGAAGAGATTGAGTAGGTGTGAGTGTGTGTGTGTGAGAGATCTGTTGCTATGAATGCTCTAATTGGCTCTCTGTACTTCCTGTAACTCCAGCAGTGGGCCTGTTAGCGACACCTCGCACACTTCACTGTATACCTTTCCACATGTCAGTCAGGTCATGTGCTGCGAAGAGACCTACAGAAAACACCGTGTTAACTGTCACACACAGGCTGAGGAAACTCCTACCAAGTGCTTCTGACAAAATCAGCTCATATTTATATTCAAGTCATGATTATGAGTTACAGCGTTTGAATATAAACTCCTAATGACTCATTCATCTGAGTGACACGTTCTACAGCAGCCATTAACAACACAGACAGTGAGATAATATTTCTAAGCTAATGTCTTATAAACGCACAAGCACACGCAGAGCTCACAGTGTGACTGAGCGCGAGCGTCGACAACAGAACCAATTAAATCTGAACATGTAGTCGTGCGCGCAGGGGGACAGTTTTAATGTCACACTGGAGTCGCTTCTTTTCTCTGAAATATGAAGTCAACTATCACCAGTAAAACTGTCTGCAGCAGAACGTGGTTTAATAAAAACCTCTGACTGTTATATATAAACGGTTACTGATCTGCATTTTGGATTGAAATAAGAAATAAGCTGTTACCTACACACCGTGTTATCTGAACCAGTCCATGGGATTACTGTGATCGTCAAAATGCACATGATAGCTTGAGTGAGCTTCCTGCAATGCGACAAAGTCAGTGAAAAAAAAAAAACTAAGTTGGCAAACAAAGTGAAAAAAAAATGCCAATTTTAAATGTACTAATTTAATTTAACACCAAAAGCAGTGGCAAAAAGAATAAGAAAAGTCATTCATTTAAATGCTTGTTAGGTTATTTCTACGATTTCTAATGTAACTTTCTGAATCCGAAATGTATGGAGTGCCACTTCCCTTAACTACAACTAAAACTATGAAAAACTTATATTAAAGCTGCAGTCTGTAACTTTTTGTGTACAAAATTTACAAAATGTATATAAGAGAGTACACCATAAATCCATTTTCCAAACCATGTTTTGGCTTGTACTGAATCGCTACGGCACACCGATAATAAGTGCTTATATTCTGATTATTTTAGACTGGTTTGGGTAGGTACTGCTGCCGAGTAACCTGGTACCTCCATGATTCGTCACACATAAACAGAAAGTAGCAGCTCTGGCTACAATGCAAAGATGCACACAGTTCTTCTGCTAGAACACTAAAACTGCAGCTTTAACTGAAATAAATCATAACCTACTTCCATTTGAAAAGTTGCTTTGGCAACTAGTCTTGCGTAGCCAGACCTTCAGACCGATGGCTGAAAGTCTGCAAACTTTGTCCACTTTAAACTGCCAAGACCTGCCCAAGAGGCCATTTGCCTGACAGGTAAAGCAACCAACCACATTTGGTTTTGTGGCGCGTCATATTTAAGGGTGTGGAAATTGGTGACAATAACAGACACCGCTATAAAACTCTTGGACATATTTTAAAGATTCAATGCAGTGAAATTTAACATACTTGAAAATCTAGCGTTTAGATAATCTTGATAATCGCTCCATTATAACACAAATAACAATGCTTAGAAGGCAGCTGCCTTGGTAGACAACAGACATTAAGGCAACTCACTAGGTTTTAGTTGCTACAAATACTTTTACAGTCCAAACCTGGTGTGCTGCACAAAAGATGCAAGATGTATTTTGCAAACGTTGCACCTGACACCAGAATAAGAAAGAGGAGAATAAACCACACACAAACTTGATTCTTCATTGTAGAATGCTAAATACACAAAGAAAGCAGCCCACATATAGGGAAACTATATCCTGAAAGAAATAGAGGAAAAAAGACAGGGAGAGGAGAGGAGCGTTACCAACAGAAGAACAATGTTCTGTCAGAAAAGTAGGTCATCTTGTTGAGGGGTCAGAGAAAGGGCATCCACTCAATTCAGCAGAACTCTTCAATTCACACACACTTACACACACACACAGATAACAAACCATCATTTCACACGCAGTAAATACACAGGTGAATTCACTTACAGATAAACACCAACAGTGTCTAGCTTTGTATCAAGAGTATTGCACACTATAAAGGAAAAATGCTGTCAGAGCTGTGGCACAGTGATACAGGTTTGAGTCCAACCTGCTACCAATCCTGTTCTATCTTTTTCCAATAATCATTCTTCAGTAATTTCTAATAAAAAGATTGAAGTCAACAAACCCAACCCTTTTTCCAGAAACACTGCAAAGCATCTCTCTTAGGCCATGTTTACACCTGGTATTAACATCCGTTTTAACAGTTACAAAAACACTCATAAGATGATGTCAGATTAAAATGATATTTGTGAGATATAATTTAGAGATAATAACTATGAAGCAAAAAATAGCATGTTGCTACCAGGTGTAAACAGGGCCAAATACCTCCTTTAGCAATTGCTTTCTAAAAAAAGCTACAGAGACAGTCCCAGAAGCAATTAGGGGCACAGTGGTGATCGAGGAGGTCTGGGAACTCGGTAACGTTGGTTTTTGGGTCACCCTGACTCGGTTCTGAACTTTCGACCTCCATTTGACGTCACGTCTCCAGCGAGTAAAAGTTAAGCATTCGAAGCCGAAAAGATCTAAAACCATATGCCACAATATGCAAAATGCATAATCTGATGTCTCAGTGGAATATTTAGCGTTTAACAGATGGTTATTATCTGCTAATGTCTGTTTATCACTATACTCTGTTTGTTGTCTGCTTGTGTGGCTTCATAATTAATAATCAGAAGTTGTGACAGATTAAATCCATTAAATAATATTGCAAATACTGGATTTAGTTTCATTATGGGAGGCCTGTTTGAGTTCACTGAGGGAAAGGAAAGATTTCTTCTGTTTGTGTCATTTGTCAATGTTAATCTGCACAATATTTTCCCAATAAAAGACACAAGCAAAGAGAAAGATTTGCATGAGAGATGATTCTTTCTTTTGTGTTCCACAGAAGAATACGGGTAATAAATGATGACAGAATATTAATTTTTGGCTGAAGTGTTCCTTTAAATGAGCATTCAGCATTCACTGACTAGCCTGAACAAGAAAGCAAGCGAGGGAGAGAGAGAGAATTACTGAGAAAACATATCCTAGTAATTGTCTCAGAGATAAATCGGCACAAAAAGGGCAATGTAGCTCTAGATTGTGTTGAATGTCTTTTGATCCATTCATCATTAGAGCATCTAACTTGGCCCAAATGAGAGATGGTTCAACCACCAGCGCTGTGGGGATTCATTAACATCACCCCACTGCTGTTCATTTATAAACATTAGACCACAATCAGACACAAACTCTCAGTGGCTGAAACCACAGACCACCAGCTACTACAAACACACTGACCCCTCAGCAGACCTTTCCAAAACAAACCATGTGTACAGTCTGTGGATGAGCCGCAGGGTCTGGAATATCAGCTGTGCTATCATAATGGATCAAATAACTTCCAATATAACCCTGAAAGAGGTATATAGCCCCCCCAAATAAACAAAACAGATTTTTTTTTTTTTGTACCTTTGACCTAAGATTTTGATGTATTGCAACATTTACAATACAAGCTCCACCCAGAGCAAAGTATTTTAAAAAAAAAAGTTTCATGTTAGAGTTTCAGTCTATTTTTGCCTCAGAAACACATTGAAAATGCATGATAAAACAATCTAGCTAATTTATCTTTTACTACACAGGATTTAATGAAGCACTCTACAGTCAATCCTCATGTTGTGTTCATGTCTTTTCCCCCTGAAGATGTTAGTTAGCAATATGGAACTAGACTTCATACAGGTTATACATTTTGTTTTTTGATAGTTTCTGCACTCTGTATTGGGATTTGCTTTTACAACAGTGTTGTTTTTGTACAAAAACGTTCAGCCAATAGCCTGCTATAATATTACCAAATAATGGTATTCAAACTTAAATCAGCTAGTTTTCTTTCAATTGACCCTTTGCAGAGAGTTTGATTGACAGGCAATCTGACCAATCACAATGCTGATTTTTTGTCTGTCAAACCAATCAGACCAGTAGATTAACGCTGGTGGACTTGGAACTCTTCCTGCATATAAAACAAGATACCTTCTGATGTTCATTCATGTTTATTTCGCTTTATAACTAGAAAAGACAAAGAAATGACTGGTTCACATGCTTCTTGAACAGCTGCAATCTGTCATGACACATTAAGGAGCCAGAAAACATTATTTATTGTTTGAATTTCTTGAAAAAAAGCAAAATCTGAAGGATAAAAAAACCTTGTTTTCTCTTTGCTCAATGTTTTTTTTACTGCGTGAGAATATGAAGTGTGGCGTGAGAGGCATGGTTTGTCAGACATTGCAGCAGTAATGAAGGGGGCAGATCTTTGCAAAGGGTCAATTAGCACAGGTTTTGTATTTCTTTTTGGAACTGATTGATCGTAGGCCTCAATGATCTGAGCTTGAGCTGAATATTGCCAAAATGATCAACAAATAATGCTTTTTTTATTGCGAAAACTCACTCAACAACACGAGCCACCAAATTTTACATAACACCTATCAATATTGACAAACTTGGCTTAATTATAGGAATATTTTTAATCAAAAATGAAATTCTGTCATCATTTATTCTATCTGCACTGGACTCCAATGTTGTTTGGATTACAAAGTTCTTTAAAATACCATCTTTTATGTTCCAAAGAGGAAGAAACTCAAATTTGGAAACACATGAGAGTGAGTAAATGATGACAAAATATTCATTTTTGTGTGGACTGAACTAGGCCAACACATGGAGGACAGCCAATCAAAACTCAGACAAAAGCAATAAGGCTTAAAATCTTCTGTACACAAACAACTAAAGTTCAGAGGGGAAACGACAATGATCCTGTTAAACTTCATTGGAAAAACCCATAATGCTATCACTCAACATATGCCGTTTGTAACTGAAATCCATCTATTTTTCAAACCTTTTTCTTTACAGTGGCACATCTAAATTCTGCTACCACTCATTGCTCTACTCTTTACTCATTTATTTCTTTTAATTAGCAGTGGTGTCACACTCTCTTTATCCATCTGTAAGCTGCGAGTTTGTTTCTGACGCTTTGGTTTTTCTTAATCCCTGCTTTTTTTCCATGCAGTGTGCCAGGGAATGCTGATAATGAGCTTAAACTTGTGTGTGTATGCATGTGTGTGTGAGTTCTCAGCATGAATGCTGTGGGATTAGTCAGATGTTTACCCTCTGTGTGCGTTTGGCTGCTTTAATTGGCCTCTGCAACGTTCATTCTTTAAAATTCCCTACAGGGCTCATAGTCAACTCAGCAAGAGTGCACACACATACATACACACACACCTAAAGTTTGTCAGAAGGAATGTTGATTACACAGGGGCTCCTTCGCTGCAGTGGGAGACCAGAGATATGGACAGTGGCCCCATGGTCATCAGCTCACGTGTGAACAGGAAGGGCTCAGATATCTTTGCTAAAAAAAACGCAGAAACAGGTTGTGTGTGTGTGTGCACATTGTCGCTCTCACTTAAATCTAGAAAGTCAATTTAATAAAACCTGAGAGAATCAAATCCCAGCTCAGAGAGGAGGGGTTATGAGTGGAAATGAATAAGAGAGATTGAGTTTAATTCATTTAAACTGCCCTACTCGCTCTCTCTCTCTCTCTCTCTCTCTCTCTCTCACACACCCCTCTTTTTTTCTGATCTATTACATTTCTCTGATCCTTCCATTAACAATGAAATCCTCTGAGCATCTCAAGAAAAAAAAAACATATCAACAGATCACAAGAACACAGATTAAACAGATTACAGACTCAAAGATCACAAACACACGTTTTAACAAAGCCCCATCAAATCTGGTGGGTGGACAATAAATATCAAATAAGCAAATAAATATCAGACATTAGCGCAAAAACTTCAATATAAACAGACATTCAAATAATATATACACATATATAAAGAGAGAGAAACCTTCACTGTGCACAAACATCTCTCCCAAGACGCCTTACTTCGCATCTTAGTATCATCATTACACCTCAGCTGGACTTGAACTGGGTTTGTGTGTGTATAAGCCTTTTATCAGGCTTCAAAAAGAAGTTCTGCTGACTGAACAGATATATTTCTCATTTACTTAAACGTTCTGCACTGAGGGACTTAAACCATACTGCAGCTGACAGCCAGAATGCTACAACACTCTGATTTCTAGGTCAGATACTGTGTGTGTTTGTGTGAGTGAGTAAGTGTGTGCCCAGCTAAAGCTGTGACATTGTAAAAATTATTCCATTATTGTTTGATTTCTATTATAACCTCTTTCACAACTGATATCAGGAGTAACCGTTTCCTCAACGATTGCTCGTGTTCTGGACCCAACTGTGTATTTCACAATATGTTTACACAATACAAGTTCATGCAAGAAAAATAACTTTGATCCACTTTAGTTTAGGGCCAAATGAAATGTAAAAAAACGCCCTCTTGAAATGACCTTACGGCAAGCCTTGCTAGTAGAATAGATTTATAAATGTGGCAAAAATTGTTGAAATAAAATTTGTGTGCATTATGCTGATACAAAAAACTAAATCTAAATGAGAAACAAGAAACATTATGCTTTCTTCAACTTTAAATGCCACACTTAACTGTGAGAATATTTTCTCCAATTAAAGTGACTGATTAAATTAAATTATTGAAATATTAATATTAAAGGAAATGGTAAAGAAGACAACTGTTCACATTTGTCACAGCTGAAGAGTATGCTGTTTTCCCGCCATCTAAAAGACTCTAAAGAATGACTTCTTGTTGATGTCGATATCATCATCATGGCATAAAATAACAGCTTCAATTAGTCTCAATATATCTTAAAACATCATATCAGGCATTGGGAAAGGGCTTTTTTGCAGATCTGTGAGGACAATTCCCACAGTTCCATTCTCTGCATTTCACTGGAATGACACCCATTTCCTCTTCCCTGAGGGCTCTTACAGGAAGTGGCCTTCCTGTCGAGCTCTGCCTGTATTTGTTTTAGTCTCAAGAAAACATGCAACTCTGACACAACCCAAACAAAACATTCTCACAGATCGAGTTTTATGAACGCCCTCGAGAATGCTTTCAGTACTTTACACAATTCAAGGAGAGCATTTAGAACAGCGACTTAACTTCAGAATAGTAGGTAAACTACATTGATAGCTCAGGAAGTGGAAGGAGTATGATATTTAAAAATGACAGTTGTTATAGTAAATACCTGTCTGTTGTAGAGGGGTGTCCGTTGCGGGCGTTCTGTTTGTGTGTGTATGGTGAGTCCGGAGGCGTGTGGATCCGGTGGTACCCGCCGTGTTCCAGTGAGCCGATGCCAGCATATGGGGGCTCTTCAGGAGGAAGTGAGGTCAGAGTTGACCGGCTAAAGTCTTGGATCTCTGCATAGTCTCGTTCTCTGGCCTGACGCTGACGAATTTCTCGTGTTTTAGCCTGGATCCTACATAGGCATACATTAAAGAAGGAATGACAAATTATGCACAGATTAAAAATAATGATCAGAAAAATAAATGTACTCAGACATATTAATTAATATAGTTAATATTACATTGTTTTATTAGCATTTCTAATGCTCTCTTTAAACCTGAAATGAGTAGTTTCTTCATAAAGGTTCTAAAAACATGCTGAAACACCTTTCTAACCCCCATCAAAAGCAAGATGATAAATGAGTGTGTACTAGAGAGAGAGATTAAGAAAAAGCTTGAAAGAGTGGAGATTTCTCAGCAGGGTCTCACAGGACAGAAGGGAAAACGGGAGGGGGTTCACATGGCATTATTAATAAAACAACATGAACATACACACACCTGCAGGTGAACATTCACATGATGAACTTAAACTGACTAAAACACATTAGGCTTAGCTAAAGCATTAGTATGCAAAATATAAAAGCATCATAATGCTTTAACAAAACACAATGATGACATGAACAACAGGACTAAAACAATCACTGAGGAAGAAGGTTAGAGGAAGTGGGTACGGCTGGCAGGTAAAGTGTCAGGAAATGCCTCTGATTAGAGGCTGATGATAGTTAAGATTAGCTCTCTGTATGTGTGTGTGTGTACCTCTCTTGTTCTAGTCTCATTCTCCGCGTCTCTTCCTCCGATGCATGAGTTTCCTCTGCCTTCCACTTCGGACCATCCAGACGCTCGTCCTTACGGTATTTCCCAAACCTTTAACACACACAAACCCATGTCACAAGTTAGTTTATGGTATGTGACATTTCAGCATTCTTCTCAATTAACTGCCCAATAACAGTTTATTTTAATGAAAAAAAACGTAAGTACAAAAAATGTAAGTACATTTTTTTAGAAGTAGAATTTAAAAGCTTATTGATTCAAAATACTAGTCACATGTGTCTTCAATTGTAATGGACATTATGCTTCTGAAAAAAAAAGCTCTTAAACCTGTCTGCTCTAATTAAACCACCGTTAAAGCTCTTAATCCATCTATTCTAATTCATTTAACAAACTAATCACTGTTTTGCAACTCTGCAAAGCAGAGAGCGCGAAAAGTCTTCTCTTCTCTGCAAATCTTTGTTTTATCAAGCATATCGATTCATTAATATTCCGCTGACATGTGCTAGGACACAAGTGTGTGCTAGAAGGCTGAAAGGAGTTTCAATACCTTGTATGTCTATGAGTTCTGATATTCGGCAGAGCTCATTAATATGTAGAGCGCTCATTAATATGTAGCAGGTATCTTTGGCTCAGTGAGGCAGATGACAGCCATTAAAACACTCCACTGCCCCAGAAGCAGTCTAAAATATTCGACGTTTTCAAATATGATTTATCTATTGCTGACAGATTCAAAAAGCTTCAAATGAGCTGCATTCTGGCTTTCTCTCCCCCTCCAGTCTTCTGGTATCTCTACACTAAACTTTGTGGAAACCCAAACTTTTCCTTTGTGTCTTGGATGTGATTGTCCATTCTGCCTAGAGCTCAGGAACATACTGTCACTCCACAGAGCACACAGACGCACAGTCTATCAATATTAATGATTAGATTTCAATCCCATTATTTTTTTATATTAGTACAGGAAGTCTGAATACTAGAGTGATACACTGCTCTCTACCATCTATAGCGTAGTACCTGTACTCTAAACTATTTCAAAAATTTGGAATCAGTAAAATTATATTTTATTTAGTGCTGTCAAATGATTAATTGTGATTAATAGCATCCAAAATAAAGGTTTTTGTTTACATAATACATGTGTATGCGCTGTGTTTATTATGTATAAATATGTATAAATACACAAACATGCATGTGTATATTTTGAAACAATATTAACATGTATTTACATGCATAATTTATATTATTTATAAATACAAGTAATATATAAACATAACATATTTTTCTTAAATATATACATACTTGTTTATATATA
>JAUMHE010000043.1:16454685-16478808 GCA_032359235.1 Enteromius mattozi | reverse complement strand
TTTTTAGTTTCATCTGATCATAGAAGCCAGTCCCATTTGTAGTTCCAGTCCTGTCTGACAACTGAACATGCTGGAGAGTGTTTTTGGATGAGTGAGGAGAATTTTTCTTAAACCCTCCTGAACAACATGTGCTGATGTAGGGGCTGTTTGGCTATTCTTTTAAAGGTTTTCTGACCCTGAGACTCAACTCTTTTCTGCAATTTTCCAGCTGTGGTTCCTTGAAGAGTCTTTAGCCACTCAAACTCTACTCCTCGTCGTGTAATAGTATCAAAGAGACACACATCCTCTTCCAGGCAGCTTCGTAACATTTTATGTTGATTGGAAATTCTTAATTTTTTCCCTGATGGTGGAAATGGTAATTTTCACTGCTCTAGCTCTTTTCTTAAAGCCACTTCAATAATTTGTGAAGCTTGATTATCTTTTGCAGCATATAAGAAATATATTATTTGTTTTTTTATCATTGTGTTGATGATTAAGGGATTTTGGGCTTTGTTTTCCCTCCTGTATATATTTCTGTGAAACAGGAAGCCAGAGCTGGATATTTTCAGGTTCATAATCACCCTGGAGTGCTTAAAATTGTGAATATGAATGGGAATATATTTCAGAGATATTTTACTCATAAGAAAAGTCTAGAGGTGCCAATAATTGTGGCCAACAAGTATTGGAGAAAAACATTTATTTCACAATGAGATTTTCTCAATGATAGGTTAGAATTTTGTAAATATTTTGAATGAAAGATCAAAAGGATAAACAATGCAGATTTATTTTCACAGCCACCTTTGCTCAGATTTACCAAGGGTGCCAATATTAGTGGCAGGCACTGTACATTTATTTTTACCTTACTTGTTTAACGACTCCTAAACGATTCGCTCAACAATTAATGTGTGACTCTAATCTGTGGTAATTGATTAGTCTCATTTTTATTTAATCCTGCCTGTAATCTCTGGCAATGTAAAGTAAAACGCTACTTTACCGCTCTAAAAGCAGCACCTAGTAGCAAAGAATGAATTTACATTTTTATTCAGACCAACACAAAAAAACTAAATGCTAATATCTCATGTTGACCTCAACAAGAAATGGCTTGAGATCTGTTAGACTCATTTCAATGATTCAGAGTCAACTTTTGACTTTCCCATTTTACTGTATTTTTAATCAACTAAATGCCGGCTTTATGAGCACAATGGACTTCTTTAAAAAAAACAAACAAACAAAACAGCAACATTTATTTACTTTTACTTAAATTGTGCATTTTTGCAATTTTTCCTGGATCATTTTATTGCTAAATTGCAGAGTATGAATGCTTATGTTTTTAAACTGTTCTGTTTATGAGAGTGGTGACAAACAGGACTAGGAAAGTAATCAGTGATAAACAGCAGGAAAAAATAATCTCAGCACTAAAGAACAACAGGCAAGGATTTAACAATCCTTTATTGTGGAATAGAAGTGAGTGTGTGTGTGCAGGAATAGAAGTGCAGGAGTGGTCATGCTTACCTGGGTGGTTTTCTGTGTAGTGTGTGAGGTTAATCTCATCAGCCACTGTGTGAGGGGCACACATACACATACATCGACAGGACGGTTAGTTTGACCATTCAACATGCAGCAAGCAGCCAGGCAAGTATCACCATCAACAATTCAGACGACAGAAACAATCAGTCAGTACTCTTTAACAAAAAGGTGCGTTTCCACAGTGATTCTGCTGATTCAGATTTATCACTTTTCCACTGAGGCCGTGCTAGTGCCCAAACTGACCTCGTTCCACATGTTTCCCTCCAAAGAAAAGCTGGGAATAATGTGATTCACAAATCATCCCTTTTAACTTGCTGATCTCAAAATCAGAAAATCACTAATGTCAGAAATTATGCAAAATAAAGGAAAAACTCCAAATAAAACACACAAGTTGTCGTTCGGCTCTGGGGTGAGTGGAAACACTGAGCAGATGTTCAGAAGGTTCTGCAGGATGCCTTGTCTGTACACTGGCACCAGCTCCATTTCAGTGGTAAAGCGGTAAGTGAGAAACATCCAGCAGAATTGGTTGAGTGGAAACAGTGTTCAGATTAGAAAGCACATGCACAAGGGAGACCAGTGCAGACTTAGTGACGGTGGAGTGGTGAATGGTGATGCCCAGAATGAGAGGCATTCTGAGAAGTGCTCTTATAAAGAGAGGAAAGTAACTTGAGCAATGGATTAGATTTCGGGGTGGGAATTTATTTACTGGGAACGACCTTTAGAGTATCTAGGCCCAAGCACTGCATTTGGAACTGATCTTTCTAGAGTATTGAAGTCCAATTACTGTATTGTAAATAGAGCTTTAGAGTATTTATGTCCAAGCACTGTATTTGGGAGAGACCTTTAGAGTATCTAAATCTAAATAATGTGCTTTGAGTAGATCTTCAGAGTAATTAAGTCTAATTATGTGTTTTGAAGGCTGACCTATTCCAATTATTGTTTTTGAGATTGACCTTTAACGTACTGAAGTCCAAGAACTTTGTTTGGGACAGACCTTTGGTATATCTGGGAGTAAGTAATGTGGTTTGAGTTGATCTTTATAAAGTAATTAGTTCCGATTACTGTTTTTGAGATCGTTTTGGTCCTAGCACAGTGTTTGAGACTGATTTTTACAGTATCTTGGTGTATTATAGATCTAGTCACAGCTATTCAGTCTGACATTTAAAGTATCTAGGTCCAATCACTGTTTTTAAGTCTGACCTTTAGAGTATCTAGGTCTAACTACTGTGTTTTGGGTTAATGTGTATTAAAGACTTTAGAGTATCTAGGACCGATTATTGCATTTAGGAGTAATCTTTATAGTACCTAAGTCCATGCTCTTGGACTTGCGGGTCTTGATGATGTCAAGTTGGCTTGCGTCTCCATATTGCTTGGTGCGTTTCTCAGACATGCTTTGCCTGCCAAAGCCTTCTCTCTGAAACACCCCCTCGTCATTAGCACTGGAAGTGCTGAGAG
This sequence comes from Enteromius mattozi, assembly GCA_032359235.1. Taxonomy (NCBI): domain Eukaryota; kingdom Metazoa; phylum Chordata; class Actinopteri; order Cypriniformes; family Cyprinidae; genus Enteromius; species Enteromius mattozi. Next base: position 16,475,847 of record JAUMHE010000043.1, on the reverse strand, counting down.
AAGAAGAGAAAAAGAGAGAGAGATTAAATCACAGCACAGTGTCCAGCCCTTGGCCCTGTTCTAATAACCGAGGCTTCTTTGACAAACAAAGGAAAGGCCATGGACTCAATTACAGCAGGAAGATCGTCAGAAGAGTCAGAGAGTTGATGCTAGAAATAGCACCAAAGACAATAGATACTTCAATAAATAAATGAAAAAACTTTCTAAACTGTCCACATTTATTTACCTGTCAGGAAGCTCTTGGTCCCAGGGTGGCGGCGGAGGTGTCTCCACAGCGAAGCCCATGTCATCATGAGAACTGGATGACGATTGGTCAGACAACTGGGTGGGAAGAACATGTGGCCTGTCGTCTTCAATTATGACCATGTCATCCTGAGGCATGTTCACCGTCGGAGAGAGCTGATAATGATCTACAGCGAGATAAGAGCAGGAAGGGGTGTAGAGACAATCAAATTATGTTATTATTACACAGTAATCAAGTAATACAGCTAATCCTGATCATGGTGGGGGTTTCGCGATGTGCAGATGGTAAAAATAAAGATGACAAAGTGTTATTTATAATTCATGCAAAAATAAATCACCTCATTTTGAGCAAAGCAGGTCAAAGTCACAGAGAATCATGAGCAACAGTGAATCATTTGTGTCGTACTCTGCACGTCGAGAGATTTACAAATTAAAGACATGGTGTAGTCTGCTTCCCTTGGATATGCTTGCTTGCTCTTACATACAGCCTGAAAACAATTTGCATGGCTGATTTTCTATATCATCTCGTACACAAAAAAATGGTCATTTTTCCAGTAAATACTGAGAAAGTATGCATTTTATAGAGATAGTGCTGTTAATTTGTTTGTGTTTTTTATCTGCTCAGAAATTTCCCACCCTAGTCTAAAATAAAGCCCATGAGAAACACTTTCTTTTTTCCAGTACATACTTCAATAAGTGAAACCGCGTGGGATGTAAACGATCACAAAATGCACTACGGTTGGGAACAAAGTGCTTTTTTTTTTTTTTAAAGAAATACTGGAACCAAATGATTCTCTTCACGCTCTTTAGCTTGTAAATGGTTCTAGAGTATCTTCTGCCATTAAACACTGTACTTTTATTTTGCCAAGAGAGATTTTAAAGCATAACAAGCCATGAATCAAACCGTAACATTATACACTTGGATATGATGGAAAAAAGACAGATACAAGAGAATGTACTTTATGGCTTTTACAAGGAAAATAACTACAAACCCATAAAGCACTGAAATCTACTTTTTTAATTAGAAACAGTGGAAAAGTATAAAATGCATTGGTGGAGATTTCTTTACAGAATAGTTTTTCCTTTAGGAATTCCATTGTTAAACATGTTTGTTTGAAATAATGTGAGTTTATAGCCATTGAATAACAACCTCGTAGTTCACAGTACCTCTGCCTTTTAGGGTTTTTAAGTTATCACAAAAAAATCAATTTATCAATGACAAAAATGAATGGATTTTTTTACTTTCTAGCGCATTCTAGTTCTATCCACCACACACATACCTAATATGCATATTAATTCAAAAAACAATTCAAGTCTTCACAGCATTTGAAGATGAGACATTAACCAGCTGTATGTTTATAGAGAACCTCACTCAAGCAGATCCAAATCCAATCAGCACACAAGCAACAACATTACCCCATTACTAACACATTTGCTAAAGAAGGTTTTGAAAACAGGTCTTTAAATGGATGGGCACAGTCACATTCTGATCAGAGCTGCATCTTTCTGCAGGAGTGTTTGTGGAGAGCGAGCAAGTGAAAGCCTGTCTGTGTGAGTGGAAATGGATGGTATGGTATGGTATGAGCATGACTCTGCATATATATTGAGGAAACGCAAAAGCATATGCATGTCTGTGTGTGGCACCCCGCTACTGTCATTTCCCATGAGTGGATTCAGTTGTTGACAGGCAGGGTAACAGCTTCAGCTCTCTCACACACAGAGAGCTCTCAGTGAACCTCCACAGCTCTGCATCTGTTTGTCCAGGGTAACACTCATATGTTTTGTGTTAGACCACATGTTTCTTACACACTGCAGCCCAGAGATGCCAATTCTACTTCTGAAACCTGATGCTGCGTTCAAATGTGATTGCAGGGAGCATCTGGTGATGGTTAACTTGCAAAATAATGCAAATAATTACTTTTCTGGGGGGAAAAATTAAATGATGAATTCCCAAACCCATTTGTTCTGATATACATGCTTGCATATCCATCACTACTTTATTATATATTCTATATAATGACAAATAAAATACTAAATGCTCAATTTAAATTATTTTATTGAACATATTATACAATATAATATTAGATTATGTTTTTTTATATATATTTAAATATATCAATTACATTTTCTCAAAATTTGAAGAGTTACATTCTTGGAGGAAAAATATTAAATAATGAATTCCCAAACCTATTTATTCTGAAGGCCATATATGCTTACGTATGCGTGTCATTTTAATGAAAGGAAAAATCCATTTATCTGTCATAGTGTAAAAATATTACTTCATTATATATATTAAAAAAAAAAAATCGTAAATAAAATCTTTGTATTGAACATAATATTACACACCTTTATTATAAAAGGAAAGGATGTGACATGGCAAGTTATGGTTTCCCATACTAGGAATTAGTGCTCTGCGTTTAACCCATCCAAGTGCACACACACAGCAGTGAGGAGTGTACAACCACGCACACACACACACTGTGAACACACACCCGGAGCAGTGGGCAGCCAGTGCTGCGGCGCCCGGGGAGCATTTGGGGGAACGGTGCCCCAGTCGTGGTATTGAAAGTGGAGAGGGATATTCAGTCCCCCCACCAACAATCCCTGCTGCACCTGGTACTCGAACCCGCAACTTTTTGGGTTACAAGTCCAACTCCCTATCCATTAGGCCACGACTGCCCCATATATATATACATACATACACATATAACGTTTTATTATATTTGAATATATCCGTAATGTTATGTTCTTATTATATTTAAAATATCAGCTTGCAAAATAATGCAAATAATTACAACCATGAAAAAGAAAAAAAAAAATCATCCAATTCAATTATATGTAAATATACATACATATATATATATATATATATATATATATATATATGTGTGTGTGTGCGTGTTATTTTAATCAAATTCCACATTCATTTTCTATCTATCATCTGTCTATCTGTCTGCCTGTCCGTCTGTCTGTAAATAAACAAAACATAAATTCTTTTATTTATTTATTATATATAGTGAAATGAAAATATATAAAAGATGCAAAAAATACAAATATTACATTAACTATTAAGAATTTAAATAAAAACAAGATTTACAGCTTAAACTGGCTAAAAATGACACATTTAGACCTGTAAGTATACCCGTTGTTGTAACTCACTCATTTTACGATTATTTGTGTTGGCTTGTGGCCTTAGGTTGTCATCAAGCCCCTCGATTCCATAAAGTGAGTGTGAGATTCGCCGCTCATGGTCATCAGGAGATGGGCTCAGGGTCCGCTCTAACCCTCGAGGACTGCTTCGGCTCTCACCCTGACAGAAACCAGAACAACAAGAACATCATCATCACTCAAATCACACAACCTCTAAATTTGACTTCTGAGAGATTTAACTGGATATGATTTATATTTTGGTTTATGCTGTGGTGACCAAGTGGTCAGAATCAACTCTGGTGGGCTCCATCTCCTTCAGATTCAGACACTAATCACTCAGCATGATGGGAAAATCTTGTGCAGTTATGATCCCACTCTGGTTAAGACAATTACCATCATTATCGGCCAAACTTTAATAGACCTGCGATACAAAAATGCATGAGTCCATCATAGTTCTCCCCTCAGAATTACAGAAACTACTTCTTGAAAGCCCTTGTGGATAAATTCACGAAATGCAGTGACCTGATTGCCTGGTGTTTAAACGGATCAGACATTCTCTGGAGAGAGAAAGAAAGAAAACAGCACGTGGTCGACCTTAATGTGTGCTGAAGTAGGTATGCTTTTTTCTTTTGTCTGTTTTGAAATTCAAAGCAAGTCTAGGGGAAATAAAATGTGTCATGACAAAATAATGAAATTATTTGTTGATATGTAGCATGTTTATTCCTAATGAAAAAATGTCTTAAAATGTTTTTGATGGAATGGCCGTTTCATTTTATCTGCATAACTAATACATGAAGCAGTTTTTACACCTTCACATGAACAGTGATCAAAGCTTTTAGACTCTCATCTGCTTGACGCTTCTCTCTTTACCTCAAGGCGTTTGTTGATTCGTCTTGCCACAATCAGCTGAATCATCCCTCGCTTGTTGCCCTCCGTTGACATGGACTTGCGCAGCGTTTCCATGGCGTCCTGGTTTGTCTTCCCTAACAAAGACTCTCCATTGACTGCGATTAGCTGATCGTTGACTCGCAGCCTACCGTCCTACGACAGAGAATGAGATTATGAAGAACACTCATATACCATTCAAGACATTTAATATGCACACTGTGCTACACATAACAAAACTATAAGACAGCAACTGCTAACAGGTCACTCATGTAAATAATAATGTTATAAACATTAATCAGATACAATGAATACTATTTAATATCTAAGATATTTGTAAAGAAACTAACACTTTTATTCATCAAGTGTGCATTAAATTCCTCAAATGAAACAGTGAAGATATTTCTAAGGTTTAAGATGATTAAATAAATTGTGTTCCTTTGAAATGTCTTAACTCATATTAATTATGAAATTAAATTATTGCACATTTACACAACATTTGTGTTTTCAACATTAATAAAATTAACAAATGTTTGTCGAGCCCTAAATCTGCATATGATTTCTGAAAAATTAAGACTGGGTTTAACTTAAGACTGGAGTAATGGCTGATGAAAATTCAGCTTTGCATTACCGGATTAAAATATATTTTAAAATAGATTTTAAAAATAGTTTTTAAATTCTAATAATCTATATTTCTCAATATTTTACAGCATTTTTAATTAAAGATAAATACAGCCTTGGTGAGGCATAAAAGACTTGCTTTAAAAAAATAATAATAATTTCAAACTTATGAATGGTTGTGAACGGATATTAATATTCTTATTATGGAAAAAACATACAAATATGTCTAAAACTAACAATATTATAAATATTTAAAAAATGATATATTAAATTATTTTCCCTAATAATGTGCCCCATAATCATGAAAAAGTGCAGATTTAAGCTGGATCTCCTAAAAGTTTTTATGTATACATTTCGAACCTTGCATGCTGCTCCTCCGTTAATAATAGACTTGACGAAGATGCCCAAGTCAGCATGGCTCTCCTTTGACCTGTTACCCTTGACACTGACTCCTAATCCCGCCGAGCCAGAATCACTGAGAGGCACTTCCAGGGTCAGGAACTCACGTGTCCCATCTGGGGTTAAGACCAACTCCTCGTCTTCTACTTTCTACAGAAACAGACAGAGACATTACTGTATTTATTGACTATATTGAAAGAAAAAACACTTGGTTGTCTTGGTTGTCAAATGGCTATTTCATTAACTTTATCAAAATAATGAGGAAACGGGAGAACAAAGACAGCCTGGAGAAACAGGTTCATTTGAAAATCGTTATATTTAGAAACTATCATGGTTTGCGACCTCTTAGACCAAGTGCACAATACAAATCAGTTGTTCGGAAACTATATAAAGACATTTCCTCACTCTCATGTCGTTACAAAACCATATGACTTTCTTTTCTCTGTGGAACACAAAAGGAGCTATTCTCAGGAATCCTCAATTGAAAAGAGTCACCAGTGCAATTCTTCAAAATGTTCTTTTTGTGTTCCACAAAAGAAATAAAGTCACATGTTTGGAATGACATGAGGGTGAATGAATGTCAGAATTGTCACTTTTGGGTGAATTTTCCTTTGAAAACATACCGGGATAGCTCATTTCTACCTCGCAGTGTGCAATAGACTTTAAACACTATGAACCTCCGCACTAGCAGTTTTACATTCAAGTCACTCTCCTGTCCATTACTATGTCCCTGACACACACAGCTGCCATTTTCACCTGCTTCTGAAGGAAATGCAGCACATGTAAATGAGGCAGGGAGGGCAGCTTTCATGAGAAATGATGCCCACCAAACCTCTGCTCTCTGATTCAGACACACAGATAATAAACCCATTACGTCTGATGCTCTTCTGACTTCTTTAGTGACTCCCTCATGTTAGCGGCTGTCAGTGTGTGAGTGTTTGTGTGGGAGAGAGAGAGATGAGACAGCTTTAACAACCATCCACTGAGTGACTTCTCTATAAAGTCTATCTTTATTGAGCTTTAATCACCTTCACTTTAATGTAACAACCTCCGACACACACACACACACACACACACACACTTGTGTTCAGAAGGAAATGGATGGCTTTCATTTAGTTCTCTCCTGCTCTCTGGACCACCACTGTTAAAGCAGATCTTATCAGCCTTGAGAGGTTAATGCACAAACAGCGGCGGGAGAGACAGAAAGAGGAAAACAGACAAAAAGACAACAGAAAACAGGATGAGCTTTCACACTGACAGTGTTTCTGAAGCGTAACAGCTGCAGCTCTATACAGACCAAATGTTCAAATTCAAGGTGCACAAGTCACATTTGAATCAAATAACTGCTATTAGATTGAATAATCACTACTAGATGAGTATGTAATAATAATGACTAATTTACTGAGAAAATCACAGCAACATAAAGTCTATTAATACAGCAGAAAGGTACAGAATGAGATACAGAGAGAGTAAGTCAGATTAATTAAAGGTTTAGAATCATCCATAAATTGACTGAAAATGAAATATTTTATTCACCCATATCCTCTAAAAACCTCCATGACTGTATTCTTTCTTCTCCAGAACACACAAAAAATGTATATAAAAAACATCACTGGGCCCTATTGATTTTTATTGTATTCGTGGCTGTAGCCAGCTATGAGGTCATCGAGGTCCGGACCTCAGCAAATTTTTCATGTTCAAAAATAAAATCTGTTTTCTGAATGACTAATTTAAAACATCTTGTATGAGTGTCTGCATGTATAGCTAATGCAATTTTTTTTATTAGGTGTGAAAATGACGGAGAACTATATTTGACGCTGCGAGACACTGCTGGAGTAGTTGTGAAAAAGGTCATGTACAAAGCCCTGTTGCCAGATCCAGTTATTATAAGCATTTTTAAAAATGGTATACATGGTAGGCATGGTAGTTTGGGTAAACTATCCCTTTAAGAAACTGTTAGTGCTGGATCAGGATCATCAAAGAACATCAGAGACACAAGCACATACTTTACTGACAACAATTGCACTGAACCTCACCGTTAACAGTTCTTCACATGTACAGATGTAGACAAGTATGAGTGTGTGCAGTTCTTACCCATTCTCTTGTGTTCTGCATTGCTGGTTCTGTGTTCTAAAGAGAGTGAGGAAGGAGAGGACTATGGTAATACTGCAACTGAAAACCCTTAATGCTAAAAACAAACATGCACACAGTGCAACCAAAGATGAATCTTAAAATCACTCCACTTGGGAATTAATATCATAAAGGGTGAATTCAGTTCAGTTCGATTTTTGCCTTTGATATAGTTGTGAAAAGTAAATTTGATCTGAACTGACCCTTTTTAAACTGAGGTAAAACAATTATGTTTTACCAATAAAATGAAGAAAGCTAAAATGGTTCAATAAAATGGTTTAAAATGCTAACTGAAATATAATAATAAAACAGAAACTGTCCTCTCATTGAAATGCAAATGGAAACAGTGTGAGAAAAATGTGAAATTGCAAAACTTAACCTTGACTCAAACACACCACTAGTCAAACAAGCGTGGTGAGACTCTAAATGTCAGAGATGCAGTGCGATAAAGTGATGGACAGTTTTATGAAGACATTAGCAGGATGATTTCACACCTCGACACTCTTATAACTGTCACTCAAACACACACACAGACAGTTCCTCACCATCTCTCTGGGTAGAAAGGTCTCCTCCTGTCTCAGTACCACAAGAGTCACAGTCCCGCCCATGGGCGTCGCCCTCAGCAGAGAAACCACCTCCTCCTGACCACGCCCATTGAGATCCACCCCATTGACCTACAGAGCCACAGGGTCATCATACAAATGATGATGAATCATATATTTAGACTTTATTAATTGAATAAATACATAAAATAAAAATATATTTATTTTCTTCAAAGCAATCTCAACCTCAAGCAATCTATCCCCAGCTTTCAGTCTTCCGTCCTGTATGGCAGCTCCTCTTGGCAGAATGTTCTTCACGTAAATGGGGGCGGAGCCTCCAAGAGGGACATCTCTTGATGTGATGCTGAACCCAAGACCTTCGGGCCCTGACAGACACACAGAACACTCTGTTAAATGGCAATTCATAGATCTGACGCTGCATGATATGTCTCCTGGTATGATGACACTAACTTTGTTTGGGGGGTGGGGGCATAATATATAAAAAAGTAGTTGACAGAGTAATGTGGTAACACTTTATTATGTTTAGTTATGTTAACTACTAAAACACTGTTTTAGTAGTTAACATAACTACTTTAGTTAACATAAATTATGAATGAATATGTCTATAGCATTTATTAATCTTAGTTCATATTAATTTCAACATTCATTAATGCATTATTACAATCAAAAGTTGTGTTAACATTAGTTAATGCACTGTGAACATGATTAATAAATGAACTACTGTATTTTTTATGTTTGTATATGTTAACAAAGAATAATAAATACTGTAATAAATGTATTGTTTATTGTTTGTTCATGTTAGTTAATACATTAATTAATATTAACAAATGACACCTTATAGTAAAGTGTTCTGAAAAAAGCAAAATAAACATTTTAAAAAATTATATTATTGAAACATTTAACTTCAAATATTATGTTTAGAAAACCTTACATTATTTTTTTATTAACGTATCACCTATAAATAACATATTTTTTATATTTTACATTATATGACATATTTTTAAAGTGCCACTGGCAGTCTGTAATCTGTATTGTTCTACTATGTAATATTTCACTGTCAGTTCCATACTTAAAATTAGAGCACATTTGAAAGGACTACTCTCTAGGTTTTATCCCTACACATTTTTGAGTCTGCTTTCTGTGTCGAATTTCTCTCTGTCTGCACGTGAGAAACATCAGACTACAGGACTGGAACAGAAGCCACCTGGACTACATGGGGTCTGAAAGGCAACACAAGATCATGACCTGTAGACCCAATAGAGTGGGCTTAAACCTTGCGAGGAGCAGAAATTGGAGACTGTGTGAGAAGGCTGAGATGAGAGCATCTGAGCGCAAGAGAGTGAGAAAGAGAAAGTGGCCCCACAGGTTGAGTTCAGTCACACTTTTCAAAAAGAACACAGCGAGTTTTCCTGTGTGTGTGTGCGACTCGGGTCCAATAAAACACTGAGAGAATCAGACAGCCATATGGAAACACATCACACACTGACACGCGGCGCTGCCTAGCAACGCTCCCTGCACCGCTGTTCCGTAACCTCACCGCCACCCCGTGCACCCGCTGGGCCACCTGTCCACACACAGGTGCCAAGACTTGTGCCAACTGTTGTCAATCATTTCACATCCCACACCTTTACAGCAGGGACACACACACACAAACAGGAAGGAGCTGTTGGCAGATAACAGAGCAACATTCTCCCAGCTGAATCAGTACAGCAGTCTCTGCAGGATGGGAAATATGCTCAGCAATAGACATCTGGATTCATTAGCACAGCATTAATCATAAACAGGGCATAAACCATATTTTAACATAGAAGCACTGCACATCAAATCATTTTAATAGAAACAACAAACAAACATAATTAAGTTATTAAGAAAAGGAAAACTAATTTGCAATAAAATATTACTATTATTATTTTTTATTAAGTAATACATCATTTGCAATTAAATTCTATTAAATTAAATTTGATAATTAAATTAAATTCTATTTAATTGCATTTTAATTACCTTAATTCTATTTAATTCAATTCAGCTGTTAAGAGAGCTTTAATTAAGTACAATTAATTATATTAAAAATGTGTTAAAATCATAATGTGCATAATGTGCAGTTATTTATCAAGATGATACCTTTTCTAAGCTGGATTCCAAGTCTCCGCCCAACTTTCTTGGTGAAGCCGGGTGTGGGGGCGGGGCTTAATCCTCTTTGGGGAGAGGAGGCATGACCTGTTGGAGGTTTCCCTGATTGCCCAACAGGATGATGGATGGGAGAGCTGGCGTCCAAATGGTTATTCCTTGGGTGTGGCCTGTTTTGCGCCAATCGGTGAGCAGCGTGATCCAGACCGACGGGGTCATTGGTGAGGGAGTCAGGACTGAAACGTCCAGAAAGGTCAATGTTTGCTCTGGGGTTGTGTTCATTATGGGATATCTGCTCGTACTGGGATCTCATGGTGGATGGTACCACATGGAATAGGATGACGGCAGAACGCATTGCCTGACGAAACATGTTCTGAGCTCTGAGAACAAACAAAAACACACAAACATTTAGGTTTATATAATAAATAATACCTTGCAATCAGTGTTGGGTAAGTTACTTTCACAGGTAATTAATTACAGTTACTAATTACTTCATCTATATTTAATTTAAATTACTTTACTAATTACTCTGTCTGAAAAGTAATTTAATTTACTCAATAAGTAACGTAAATATTATAAGTAAGGTTTGCACGCAGGTGACCACATATAATGAGCTCAGACACGGGAAAGACAGTACTTCCCCTTAGTTTCATACGGATTACATAACCAGAGAATATTAAAAGTAAACACCTTAAGCTTTAAGTAGATATATTTCTCATGTCTATAGATATATTTCTAGATTCAACAGATTTTAGTCTTATTTGTATGGTTTCTCTGTGAATCAGGAAAAACTGAAAGTGAATGCGCCAGCGCACAGAGGGTTAAAGATGCTGCATTCAATTTTATCTTTAGACTATAAATTTTGATTTAAAATTCAATATTGATTTTAGAACTTTTGAAATTATTTACAGTATGTAACACAAGTACTTTATAAATAACCGTAATTAAATTACATACAAATGTGTGGAGAAGTAAATTAATTAATTAATTTCCAGTATTAAAAATTTATTTTAAAAAGTTTAATAAAAAGTGTGTATATGTATATTTATGTCAGAGTGCATGGGTTTTAATCAGATACACAGCATAACAGAAAATCTATGGGGCTCACTTAGAGAAAAGAAGAAAGATGTACAGGATGGATAAAGAGATAAACAAATGGAAGGATGAATTAAATTAATGAATGAACAAATGAATGGATGGATGGATGTATAGCTGGATGATCAAAAGGATGGATGGATGGATGGATGCACAAATAGATGGATAGATTGAAGGATGGATGGATGGATGGACAGATGGGTAGATGCACAAATAGATGGATCGACTGATGAATGTGTGGATGGACAGATGGATAGATGCACAAATAGACGGATAGATTGATGGATGTGTGGATGGATGGATGGATGGATGGATGGATGGACAGATGGGTAGATGCACAAATAGATGGATCGACTGATGAATGTGTGGATGAACAGATGGATAGATGAACAAATAGATGGATAGATTGATGGATGTGTGGATGGACAGATGGACAGATGAACAAATAGATGGATAGATTGATGGATGTGTGGATGGATGGATGGATGGATGGATAGATGGGTAGATGCACAAATAGATGGATCGACTGATGAATGTGTGGATGGATGGATGGATGGATGGATAGATGAACAGATGAATGGATGTGTTAATAAACAGGACTTGACGGATGAATGTCAATGGATGGACAGAATATTGTAAATGGATGGATGACTTAATTTCAAGAGATTATCGTTGATTTGTTTGCACAGATACTATTTAAACTGAACTGAGCTGGATAGTGATGTCTCTGAACTCAATAATAAAATGCATTTAACTGAAAACTGAGTGTTTAATATTGTCATTATACATTACTGACACTCTGTTCTCCAATTTGATACTGTTAAGTGCTTTAACACAATCTGTATTGTTAAAAGCGCTATATAAATAAATTGACTTGACTTGGATGGATGAATAGATGGATGAAAGGATGGATAGAAATAGATGGCTGGATCAAATGATGGGTGAATAAATGATGACTAACAGATGGATGAATGGAAAGAAGGATGGACAGATAGACTGATAGATGAACAAATGGAAGAATTAACGAACGAGCAGAACAAATGAATAGACTGACATCAAGCGTAAGGAGTTAATCGGACAACAAGCACTGTGTACATCAGATGTCAAAGGTCAGAGGTCAGGTCTTACTGCTCAAATCTGACATTCCTCAGGTCTCCGTTGTTGATCCGAACGATGCAGTCATTCTCTTGAAACAAACCCTGGACATCAGCCTTCCCTCCACGCTCCAGACGCTTCACCAGCAGACCCAACGTCCTGCAGCACACACACACTTGATCTAGAGATTTCTGAGATTTATTATTTACTTAGTCATAAGCGTCATCCATTTGAAATGAAACATTAATTTGATTGATATCGAATTGAAAGAACTTGAAACTAATGCAGCATCATAAAGCACTTCTGAACGAAAGCTAATTCCTCAAGATAAATAATGCTCTCCATCTTTATAACTCTACGTCCTGTTGCTGCTGCAGCTCGCCACGCAGAGAGAGATGCAGATCACAGATATAAAGCTGCTTTTAGCTAGATTAGTTTGCCTGGTGACCGCTCAAATACAAATGCTGTTTAGATACTCTATCTCTTCTGGACAGACTCTTATATACTCTCTGCAGAGGATTCAATGACTCTCGAGTCACACACAAACATTTAGTCACTGCAAACCAAACTCTGATTACTCTCTACTTTCAAGTAAGATAAAGCAGAGCTCTTGCTGGGTTCAGAATATGCCAGGAACCAAAAAATATAATACAATTTACATACTATTCAAGAACAATTTAGCTAAACATTCACAAAAATGTTGTATGTAGGTCTATGTTCAGTGGTTGATTTCTTTAGCTAAAATTATTCATTTTATTTTACTTTTGGCCCTTTTATTTCTGAGTTTTATGGTTGTTACCTGTGGTCACGTCCACTGAAAGGCACCACATGGATACCAAGCGGTCCTCCGTCATTGGAAACTTCCACCAATTTCACAATATCACTGGAGGATCAAGGGGAAAAAAGAAAACAAACCATCAGAGATAGAGTAAATAAGCATGCTGTTCCATGTAAAGATAAAAGGGGGTGGAGTTAAACAAAGTAGGGTGGAGCCAGAGCACATAGGGTGGAGTGAGAACATGCAAAGAGTCAGAATGCTGTATGATGAAGAATGCAGAATGATGACACACAACTTGCACATTTGCATCAATATAGACATCGTTTTTGTTGGTCATGCATCTCTAAAGACTAAAAAGATATAAAATTTGTCTTAAAGTGACCCTATTATGCCATTTTTAGGCTCCTAATATTGTATTGGGAGTCTCCTACAATAGGTTTAATTGTTTAAATTGTTTTCTCGAAATATACATTTCATACACATCATTCAGGTCCTCTAAACCCCTCCTTTCCGTGAGCCAACTCTGCTCTGATTGGCCAGATGGCCAAGTCTGTTGTGATTGGTCTACCGTGCACAGTGTGTCGAAAATGATAGGCCCTTTGCCATAGTTCTGTATTTTGAATGCTCCATAGAAATATAAGCATCTATTATTTATCATACTTACAGGTTGTGTTTCATTAGAGTCGCTGGACCAAATATACCGGGTACTGACCCAACTTCCAAAAGAAAACATTTCGTGATTACCGCGCTGAACCCCCCAAAATTAGAGAAGCAGTTGTCAGTAAAAGGACGTTAAGTTGTTTGCAGCCAGCCAATGTAGAACATAGATTATATACAAATGTACAACTTTGTAGATTGTTTACATTCACATCCAGCTACATTACACACTGCATGAAAGGCAATATTGGAAATGGTATAATAGGGGCACTTCAAATGTGAGCTAGCATTCTAGTCATTATTTTTATCAAACCTTCACATCAAAACACTCATTTTGGCATCGATGCCATCAGATCTAGAAAGTGACAGACAGAACTGTGAGAGACTCGAGTGAGAGTTTAGATGATAGTTTATGAGAAATTAATACAAAACATTTCAATCTGATCACAGCGTTTAGAAAAACAAAGTAATATTTTACAATAAAACTCAAAAGGAGCCGAAACGTTTCATTACCTGCAAATCAAACTGACAGCATGAAGGAGAGATTTACATAAAATAAGAGATAACATCACCGCTGCTGTCTGTGCGTGAGTGTGTGTGTGTGTGGGGGGGGGTACTTACTCCAGCGATCTTACTCCCATGTGATCTAAACATGTATCCGCACGTCCCACTGGCTCAATCCTACCATTCTCCTCCTCATCCTGCAACAAGAGGCAAACTGCTTAACCCACAATGCACTGCACTCAACAAATCCCTTCAAGAAATACTTTTGACATTAAAAGAACAAAGTAACATCAATAAATACCAAAAGAATCACAATGTATACATGATATGATAGGACCTGGGTGAAGATTTCTGCAGGGAGATCTGGAGTCCTCCTTTTTCTAAACAGTTTGAAGGAATTCATTCTCTGTGTGTACCCGAGATGTTTAACCTGATACACTATGGATCAGGTGAGAGGTACACAAGAGCTTATGCTCACTACGGTGTCACCTGATTATTTCAGTCGCACTACACTACCACTACCACTACCACACACACACACATTAAAGTTTCAGTAGCCAACAGGTCCATTTCTGCTGCCATGACAACACTAATATGTTCTTGCATACACACTCTGTAAGACTTTGAAAGTAGTTCTCATCTAATGTAACTTTTTTGTACCTAATGCTGTCATTCACTCTGTAATTAAAAAAAGAAAAACAATATATAACTCCAGGTGCAAACGCAACACTGGGCCTGAGACGGTTTACATGCATTATTCAGCTCAAGGGAGCAGTGGCTGTGAACAAAAAGAACAGGGAAAATTAAAGAAATTGAGAAAGAAAATAATTATTAAAAAATGAAAAACAAAAACAAAATAAAAAACGGGGGATAAAAACTAAGACAAAATACCCAGACTACAACAACAAAAAAAGGGATAAGAAAAAGATTAAATAAAAGGAAAAAGAAAATTCAACAAAAATAAACAAAAGGAATATTTCAAGAGAAATAAAAAAAACACAATAGGGAAAGAAATGAAGTAATTGGAAAAAAAGAGGAAAAAAAGAAAAGGGAAAAACTAAAAAAAGAGAAAAATTATGACAAGAAAAAAGAAAATGAAATGAAAAAGGAAAAGAAAGATAGAAAGAAAGAAAGCTAAAAAGAAAAGAAAAAGAAAAGTATAAGGGGAAAAGAATTAAAAAAAGAAAGAGAAGAGGGAAGAAAATACAATGAAAAACCAAAAAGCACAAAAAATAAACGAAAAAGGAACAGAAGCAAAAAAAAAAAAAGTAACAGAAAAAGAATGTTTCTCAGTGTTTTGTTTAGTTTTTCCCTCAGTTGTTTCTCCATTACCCCTGTGGTTTATAAGTCTCTCCATCCCTCTCTTTTTAGGGCAGTTGGTCAATCACTCTTTCCCTTCTTGACTGAGGGTTTCCAAAAGTGTAACTCAGTGGGAAAAAAAACGAAGGAAGGAAGTGG
This sequence comes from Enteromius mattozi, assembly GCA_032359235.1. Taxonomy (NCBI): domain Eukaryota; kingdom Metazoa; phylum Chordata; class Actinopteri; order Cypriniformes; family Cyprinidae; genus Enteromius; species Enteromius mattozi. The sequence goes on along the minus strand of JAUMHE010000043.1, from coordinate 16,460,142 downwards.
AGAAAATAGTGATACACAATACACCCTCTACAGCAGACATAAGCATCACGTCTTATATAACAGCTGTCTAATATAACAAAAGAGTGTGTGTGTGTGTGTGTGTGTGTGTGTTTGACAGCATAACTGTACCAGAAAGACACCCCTGGCCTTCTGACAAAATCCAACATGCTTGGAATGATCAGAGATGGCTGCCAAGCCATTGTCCTGCTCGGATCTGATCCAAACCTTTCTCTCAGCCAACGCATATTGCAACCAGCGGTTGTTTTCCACAGTGACTGAGTAACCAAGTATTTTTCTGGGACTCTCCTAAACTGAAATGACTAATAGCGCAAGAAAGCAGAGCATGAACAGTCTGTTTCTATTGAACGCACATCGTTTCCCTCACTGAAGCTGCACATTAATATATGCTTTCATCAGCAAAGCCCGATGGGACAAATACACACTCACAGGATAAAGACCTCGTCCTAATTCAGTCAATTATTACTTTATGTTCAAGCGTTACTCCTGCTCTTATTAAGGTGAGCCTCACTTCATTTTGCTGAGGTGTTGCTATGCATGACAAGAAATTGGGAAAGAAGTAAAAGAGGAAAGTTTATTCTGTCAACCTTTTTCATTGTTAATTGGTGAAAAAAAAAAATATAGACCAACCTCTGAAAGAAGAGGGTGAGAATTACAGATAATATAGCCTCTACTTATATCTTATAATACTTATACCTATACAACTATCTGCCCATCCTGTCTGTCTGTCAATTCATGTAACGTCTATCTATTCTATTCTGTCTACCTTTCTCTGCACCTACCATCTATCCATCTACCCTTTTGTCAATCAATCAATCAATTACTTTTATTTATATAGCGCTTTTAACAATACAGATTGTAGCAAAGCACTGAACATTTATCTACCTGTCTTTTCACGTACATCTACCTGCCTAACTTCTGCCCATCTTTCTACCACTCATACATCAGCCAACATCTACCCATATCTACCCATCTATCTGTCTACAAGCCTATATCAAACTATATATCCATCCATCCTTTTACCTGTCTTTTCATGTACCATACATCAACCTGTGTTTTTTCTATCCATCTACCCGTTTATTAACCCATCAACCTGTCAAACTTTCTGCCCTCCTATCTCCTTGTCTATCTACCACCCATCTATCTAACCGTCTGTCTATGTGTGTCTCTCTCTCCATCTGTCTTTCTGTCTGTCTATCTTTTCATGTACAATCTGTCAACCTGTCTGTCTACCATCTATCTATCTTTCAACCAGTCATCATGTCTATCTATCTATCTACCAGCACATCCATCTAAGCACAGTACATGTTCTATCCATCTAATTGTGTATATACCCACCCACTCTGTCTGTCTACCTACCTATCCATCCATCCATCCATCAGTCTGTCCATATCTTTCAGCTCCACATTCAGTAGACTGACAAAGTGAATATGTATAAGGAAAAACTGAAGAGAAAAACTGATAACTGAGATACAACTGACCTACAGCAGCACCTACTGGAGAGAAACAGAGAAAAAAAGAGATCTATATATAGTCTCATCTCATTAGCAGTCTAAAGCTGAGAGTGATTTATAATCGCTGTTTTACCTTTATGATTAATTACAGACACACACACACACACACACACACACACCCCTCCTCCACACCAGTCCTCTCTCCCTGGATCTTCTCCCTGATACACCACACATCTCTTCTCTTTCCACATACTCAGTGCAACTGATTTCACTATTCTTCAAATTGCAATCAAGAAAACATAATATAACACAGACACACACACACAGATTATTAGCACCTTTCAGACCTCAAACATAAGCCTTTCATTTAAACAGTACAATAGTAGTATGAGTCATGGCAAGTTTTTTAAACAGATTTTAAAATATATATTTATAATTCTGCTTTTAAGCATACATTTTAATGTACTTGAAGCATTAAGCTACAAGTAGTAAAGACTCACACACAAAAAAAGTGGGACATGTTTTCTCCCGTCTCAAGAATGAGTGTGCTGTGCCTTCAAGAAACATCCCCTTTGCATGTCAACAACAACAATGCTTTGATCTGCTAAGACTGTGGTTTTGCTGTCAAGTCCAATATAGTTTTAAGTGCGCCATCCTTTAATGGCAGCCTTTTTACAAAGTCTGCATTACATTGTGACATACTCATGAAACAATCCGTTCTGAAATGTGTGCATTAACTTAAAAAAAAAAAAAAAAGATAATTAAGCTGTCCTTTCCTAACACTGGTATCTTTCTGAAGCATAAGTAGAACAGAAGGCACCACACACAGCCAGAAACCTGAGTTTGATGCACTTTCACACATTTTCTCTGGTGTTTAGCAATAATAGGATTTATCCAGCGTTCCACTGATTACCCAACCAGGATTGGCCTAGCTAAGTATCTTATGTCCCAGTAGACATCAATGACGTTCTTTTTTTATTTTATGTATTTATCCATCTAAAATGAAAAAAAGTATGGACGTTCAATGATCGATTTTTACAGCCTGGTTTCAATAAATGCTCTTTTTGTACTTGGCATAACGTTGTGAAATGTTGATTTCTTAAGAAACATGATGCTTAACATTAGGGTTGCACAATTAATAGAAACCCCCCCAAATGACTTAGTGTGAATTTCAAACCATAAAGGCTGCAGTTTAGTTTTAATTTAGTGTTTTAGAGTCATATAGCCTTTCTTAAATAAACAAAAAACAAAACAAAACAAAACAAAACAAACAAAAAAATAAAAAAATATATATATATATATATATATATATATACACATATATATATGCACATACACATATGAAGCTCTAGATCATTACAGTCCCAACCTGTTCCTGTCGCTCCAGCCAGCGGTCCACCATGGGATGATTGGCACTGAGTGATGAACGGGCCTTTTCACGCTGAAACTCTTTCTGATTTGACCACTGCCCTGCATCACGAGGAAGACTACGATATGTGTCAACAACTCTGCCCTGAAGAGAGAAAAATTATATTATTACACTGTTACTTCTTATCTACTTATCTAGTTAAAAATGATAATACTGATTTGCATGCAAATGTGGCCAGATCACATTTATATAAAAGTAAACCACTACGTATGCCCATATATTTTTTGGTCTGTGAGGACTCTGAGATGATGGATAAGAAAAAGCTGTAAATCAAAGCCTCATACTACAAAGGAATAACCAAGATGAGAGAGAGTGTGAGCGAGCGTGAAAGTGCGAGCGAAATCCATAACTCATTGTCTGGAGAGTTTTATGACTAGCATTGACATAAGCATTACTCTGCTAGAAGGAGAACAGACAGAGAAATGATGGTCACATCAACAACTGCATTAAATGAACCCACACACACACACAATAAATTCAACACACAAACAGCAGCGCAACATTCTCTGCCATCACACGGCTTGTTTATAGAGCTCTTACTGTTTGTGAGATGCGGGGGTTGTGAACCTTCAGAAATGACAGTAAATATTCATAGAGATGTCATGAAGGGTGATGTGACCTCTGCCTCTAAAGATGACAGATTTATCGGACATGATCTGAGAAACGACACCAGCAGGAACCTGATGGCCTCCAAATGGCAATACAGAATAACAACTCAGAGAATAAAGTCAGCCGCCTACTTAGCACTCACCCCCTTTAAATATCCTGACAACCTTTGTGTGAACATTAATAGAGTGCAACCAGCCCGGTTCTACTGCAGCAATGGTTTTGGTAGTATTTTGTTTTCAAAAGGTCTTGCCATTAATTAATTGTGAATAACACAATCACAAACTTTTATTTGATGCAAAAATTATTAAAAGAATTGTACAAAAAGAAAAGACTGTGTGCTTAAATTTAATGAGGGAAAAGACAATCTCGCATCAAACATTAAAAATGTTTGAATCAAGTTAGAAAAAAAAAAAACTATGGAGAAAGTTATTAGTTTAAAGTTCATATATATATATATATATGCAAATATTTAAATAGTTTTAACGCGTATTGAGAGACTATTTGTAGAGCTTCATTGAAGTTTGTATTTCCTGCTGAGCTCTTTTGGTGCAATTTGTCATTTATGAATATATTTATTGAAACAATGCAAGCTAACGGCTTCAATAAAAGCATTTATCACAACAAATCACAAATCACAACAGCTCTGTCTTACATAGGTTCAAAAGCTCAAGTTAAAATTCTATTTGCCTATGGTGAAAATGAATTACATTTTTATTATAGATAGATATAGTAGATAGTTCACCAAAAAAATGACCTTCATGTTGTTCCAAACCTGTATGGCTTACTTCTGTAGAATGTAAAAAATATATATTTTGAAGAACTGTTTGGTCCACTAAAGTCAATGAGGTTCAAAATAACACATTGTTCAAAATATTTTTGTCCTATAGGTTTTGTAATGACATTAGGTTGAGCAAATGATGACAGACTAATCATTTTGGAAGAAATACCCCTTTATGTCATTTATGTTCCTCCATTATAAAGGTTTGGAGCTTCATACCTTCCTCTCCAGGCTATTGGTGCCGGTGGAGAAACGTGGTTTCAGGAAGCCGGCAGTTGTAGACCAGCGTGTGGGATTTTTTCTGGAAGGTTCTTCGGGTTCCGAACCAGGCTCAGAGAATGACATCGCTGTCAGATTCAACAATGCCGGATCGCTACTGCGACGAACATGCAAAGGCATGTCTGTGAAAAAAAACAGAGACCAATGAGTGACACAAAAGGCCAAAACTTCCACAGCAGTGGTACATTTTAAAGTTTCAAAGACCATTATAAGACTCTCTTCAGCTGTCTCTTACTGGTTCGAAGCGTGGATGTGGTGACCTCTATCTCACTGTGGGGCAGGTACGGTTGGAAGGCAGACAGTGGGGTGGAGGTGGACGGCTCTCCAGAGAAGAGCTCAGGCGACTGGGTGCCCGTTGAACTCGCGCTAGTGCCGTCACCTCCGACATGAGGCTCTTGTTCATCAAACACTGCCACCAACTGCAGAGAGAAACACAGAGACAAAAAGAGTTAGAAAGAGGTGTTTACAATTAAGAGTCAAATCGAGGTCAGTGTGAGAATTGAATGCTCACTTGCTCTTTTAGACCAGTCCTGTTTCAGTTTGCTACTAAATATGATATATTCATTGTACTATATTAATTTTTATGCCTACATTTGTTTTTGTTTTTTTGACAAAAACTGTTCTGCTGATTGTATAATGCTGTCTAGCTGGCAAACATGGATTAGGTTCAGTCAAAATTGCAAAAATGGCTTATTTTAAGAAAATATCTAATTATAATTAACAAAAAATGTTTACATTAAGGTTCAGTTTGGTACCAAAAGTTAATACATCCGTTATCACTAACTAACAATGAAACATAGTTTGTTTATATAGAGTACAGGCCAAAAGTTTGGACACACCTTCTCATTCAATGTGTTTTCTTTATTTTCATGACCATTTACATTGGTAGA
>JAUMHE010000043.1:16440613-16451775 GCA_032359235.1 Enteromius mattozi | reverse complement strand
CGATTAAAATGCGTTAAAAAACTTAACGCGTTATTTTTTGTGTAATTAATTAATCTAAATTAACGCGTTAAAGTCCCTGCCCTAATATATATATTTGTGGTAATTTTTGCCTGTTCATCCAATAGAGCATTTTAAGATCAGGCAGTGATGCTGGAAAAGGCCTGGCTCACAATTTCCATTTCAGTTCATCCCAAAGGTGTTGAAAGAGGTTGAGGTCAAGACTCTGTGCGAGCCAGTCAAGTTCTTCAACATCAAACTCATCCAACCATGTCTTTATGGACCTTTCTTCGTGCACTGGGGAACAGTCATGCTGGAATAGACAAGGGCAGGTTACAGACTCGCCCATCAGAGAAGTGTGATTCCTCTCTCCACAGCAGATGCTTCCACTGCTCCAGAGTCCAGTGGCAGCATGCTTCACACCAATCCATCCAATGTTTGGCATTGCACCTGGCGATGTGAGAATTGCATGAAGCCGTTCGGCCATTGAAACACATTCCATGAAGCTCCCACTGCACAGTTTTTAGGCTGATATTAATACCAGTGGTATTTTGGAACTCTTCAGCCTCATATATAAATAAAACAATGCCAATATTACAAAATATAACATTAAAAAGTGTATAAATCATTCATTTTTTCTAAAGAAACATTGTCCGATAGCGACACTAGCAGGTAAAGTCAGCATCACTCTTTCCTCCCCTAAGCCCATTGAGTTTTAACAAACCTGGTCTCAGAAATATGTACCTCTCTGCACTTTTTGTGCAACACTGTTTTTACGTGTCTTACTGCATGTTTCGCTGCAGCTTCACAGAGAAATGTTTACTGAGTGGCGCTACAACACAGGTTCAATATGTGAACCCCGACACGTTTTTTTATTACGTTGATACAGGTATGTATTGCGACGGCTCAGAATTGAAATATCTGGGGACTGTTGCTAATAGTAACTCTAATCATGTTGTAAATATGCCACACACCAAATCCAACCCTAAACCTTCCCGATAGCGTTAACAAATACAAAACGCATATGTAGATCCAACCGTGCCATTTTAACTTCCTTTGTTTACAGATTTGAACTGTTTTGTTGAACAATATGATTTTCTTTAAGTAATTGTGTGAAAGTTAAGCTTTATTAATCGAAGCTCATTAAATTTGTGTGAAAAGGAATAAAAGCTGTCAGAGTTTTACTGCCTCTAGTGTTCATTTCTTTTGGAAACTACAGTAATATGTACTTATTTGTACATATTTCATGTCTTGCTAAAAAGTGCACCAAGGTACGTTTATGCCATGAGACCAGATACGTCTTAACAGACCCCCTATAGCGTGTCATGACTTTTTTGGGGGGGGATATGAATGATCTGCTGTGATTGTTTCATGTGATAGATGTGTTTGTACATGTTTGCAAATCAGTCTGAAAGAACAATATAATGGCATTAACGGGAAGACTAATTTAAAAAGTAAGTAAACAACTCACACATTTGGATATAACCACTTCGTTACATCAAAATAAGACTTCAAATGGCATGAAAACATGATCTGTGGGAGTTTTTAGTAAGTAATCAGCTAATCTCTGTGTCTATGACCAATATATACTGAGCTTTGATGAATGATGATCCAAAAAATTCCAAAACAGATAAAAGTTAACTACTAAAATGAACAGCTAAACACAAGTTCTTAAATAAAATATACTGTTTAAATTGTTACTGCCTTGAGATATTATTTTTGAGTATATGTAAAATGCTTAAAAACACTAACTTGATGAGATTCATAATTGGCTTTAACAAATAGAATATTAATTACGTTACATTAAGATAATTTGAGTATGGGAAAAAAAAAAAACCCACTACAGATGACTACCATTTACTAATATTGTCTTTTGTGTTCAACATAATAAAGAAAGCACGCCCATCCTTAAGGTTTTGTTTTTTGCAAACTATGCCTAACAACAGCCCTTAACCCATGTAAAACCAGTGTCACTGAGAGTCTCTCGTGGCTCATTGCTTCAATCCCTCATGAGGCCTGTTGCTAATGGAAACGAGTTTGTGTTTGAGACGGCCACACCAGCTCACAACACTTCAATTATAATGCATCTATGTGATGATTAACTGGCCACTGGTGGCAAGGGAAATCTTGGTCATGCTCTGCGCGTACATACACACGCTCCAGATCATGTGGTCAGAGAGGAACACAACACTAACCGCAGCACCAATTCACAGACACTTCCTGTTAAGACGCCACCACTCACACACTTCCTCAAGACTTTAGGAAAACATCCACACAAACAAGACATCCACATGTACATTGTCTGACTAGAAGCAGCACGTTTAAGATACTTTAACGTCCTGTTTATAACAGACGACCGCTTCCTGTCCAGTAGAGGATAAGAGGAACGTTATCACAGAAGGGGGTAGAGTAGACATAAAAGAGCTGTGCATTGCTCAGTACCTGACAGAGGGCCAAATATTGGAAGTTTCATTGTTCATTAAGACAAGACATTGTGATAAATAAAAAAGCAGGGAAGAGAGAGAGAAGAAGAGATAATGCATGTTTAAGCTGGATCTTCGGCGCCCTCTACTGTCTCACAGCAGAACTGCATACACAAGTTTCTTTTATTTGTTTTAGAAATATTAGTATTATTGCATTACAAACAAAATATACAGGGCAAAATGCTAAATGTAAAAAACATATAATAAAATTAAAAAAACTGAAATATCACATATTAATATGAGGCTCATAAAATCAAGTAATCTAGGTAAATTAATTGAGAAAATGTACTTTTACAAGGTACATAAAAAGAAAATATGGATACTAAAGAAATATTCAGTAGTAATTCTTGTGGGTGGATAAGTATTAATTTCTTTAAAAAAAAAATAATATAAAATAAGACAACAACAACAACAATAATAATAATAATAATAAATTCTGACCTAAAACTTGTGAAGTCAAGCCACCATTATTTGTATAGTACTTTTTATAATGCAAGGTAGTAAAACTGTAACAAATATAAGTTCTACTAAAATATAACTAAAATACAGAGAGTACATTTTAAAACAGAAACATGTAAAACATTTTTGAATTTTACAGATTACAAATTTAAATTAATCGCTAAAATCATTAAATTTTTTTTTTTTTACTGAAATAGCCTATAATACTTAAACTAAAATATAGAATAAATAAATAAAAACACACACACACAAACACAATACAACTAAAAATAATAGGCACTAAGTAAACTAAAATGAAAGGATAAATAAAAATAAATAAGAAGTAAATTAAGAACACAAAACTACAATAACCCTGCTCTGACTGTGTGTGTGTGTGTGTGTGTGCCTGGGTTTATGCGCTTAACCCGAAATGGACTTTGGTTTAGAGACAATTATAAAACTGGTTATGGACCATTGATATTAGACAGTCCACATTTGTGTGGAGAGTTTTTAAAATACATGTGTGAGTTTCTCTGCTGTTGTGTAACTAAGTTGAATGAGTCACACTAAACCACATTAAAGCGGTATTGTAGCACTTCCTGTTTGCGGACAGTGTTTCCTGTGACCACAGGTGCAGCCTGAGTCATTTAGTAAATCTGTGTGAGATACCAGGATGCGACATAAGATCAGGCTGATACAAGGTATGGCCCTTTTAAGGTAAAATTAGACCCTATCAGCTGTATTATGTGTGAGTGTAACTCACATGATCTCACACGCTCCCTCGGGCACAGATGTGAAGTGGCTTTTATTTCACACAGAGAACTAAAATAACACACACACGCCCAGACACACCCACCACATCAAACACACAACTACATTCTAGCAAAGTGTCTGTGGTCTCGGTAAGCCGATATCATCTGTTCTGGGTCAGCAACATGCTGCCATGTGGAGAAGACAGCGCTCTGCCTGTGTTTGACCAGAGGGGGGCAGACTTACCCTGCACAAAACTCAAATCCCTGCTTGACATTTTAATCATTCATCCATTCATTTTGCTCATTAAATATTCACAACTGTTTACTTTAAAGACTCTGAATATACAGTACTAATTAGAGATGTGCCAATATTAAAATTATGTTTGGCAACAAAAAGGCCAATAAGTATATTCATGTTGTGGTCTGACATACTGATCAGAATTAAAATAAACCTAAAAGTTGTTAAATATTTAAAACTAATTTTTACATAATGATTATATTTATTGTTATTTTAATCATTACTGTTTTTATTATAAATATTACGAATATTTTTAATGTGGAATTCAAGCTAAATAAGTAAAGGAAACATCCACATTACACATTATTCATAGAATTATAATTTTAATAATAGTTGTTGTTGATCCCAATAACTGATAAGAGACCAACAATTTAATTTTATACAATGCTGTCAAAATAATACTAAAAGAAAAAGCTAAAAGCTCAAATCAATTGTTTTACATTTTTTACTGGTTTAAAATTATATTAAACTCTCAATCAAAAATGATTATTAAATAACAATAATTATTTTGGTTGTCATTATTGTTATTTTTACTGATATTATTATTATTATTAGAAATGTTCAACATTACAAAGACTAGTAATAATAATAAAAACTAAATAAACACATTAATGTCACTGGCATTACAATATTATAATGTGTTATTAAACTATTTATTCATTTTTAAAAATAAATCTAACTAAAATTTTATTGATATGCAAAATTAAGTACCCAATATTAAAAAATGTGATTAAAAATAATAATAATAATAATAATAAAAGATACTACACTATATAAATACTATTGGTAGCTGTCTAATTGATAGCTGAAGGCATTAAATTTGTCAAAAACAAACACAAAAGCAGTGGAATGTGTAGAATGCTTGTGAATGAAAGAGGCTGGAATTGTGTGAAAAAATCAGTGGAGTTTCTGTTGATTCAGATTCCATACAGGTCTAGCGACGCCTCGATACAAAGAATCACTGGCGTTCAGAGCAGTGTGTGTGAGTTCGTCCTGAAATTAGGTCATGGTTACTGGAAGACAACAGTCATCTGATACCTGTAACTAAAATATATACTCCTAAACTCAGGAGCGCTGCCCGTTTTAGAAGAGAATGCCAGCAGTGTGTGAGTTTGTGTGTGTGTGTTTGAACGCATGTCTCACTCTGTCTTTGTCATCGGCCACATCACACAGAACATCATCCAGGTCAAGAATTCCTCCATCACCGTGTTCCAGCCGGTACACCTGAACCCAGTACTCTTCACCCTGAGAGAGAAACACAGAGATAGCATGGTAAAACTTCTGTTTGACTTTAGCTCAAGTGAAAGTATTTCTACAGACCTGGACTTCACAGTAACACACACACACAGACTTCATCAGGACACTCTAATCAATGAGGAAGAGCACACACATAATGAGGGTTTAACTAATCAGGATAATGCACCTGAATCTAGACCATCACCCAGACAGAACAACACACGCACACACACACACACACACACACACACACACAAACATAGCCACAGACAACAGAAAGCAACTGCAGGTTAAAGCCACAGAGAGAATGTGAACCAAATCACATTAATTAATCACAGTAATAACACTTAATAGCAAATGATCATTTAATATTTAACAATAATATTTAATGGAAATATATGTTTAAAATACAATAAGTATTTGAGAATATTTGACAGAAATACTACTACTTCAATATTAACTACTATTATTATTATTATTATTATTATTATTATTGTCATCATTATTCAGGACCCAAGCCATATAAATGTAAGAATGATGAGAAAATAGAGATGATTATTAACAGATAATTATTATGATTCTTTAATAATAATGCTACTGCTAATAATAATAATAAATAATGATGTTTCATATACATTAAATAAACCATATTTAATGCACGATTTTGAAGAAATAATATATAATAATAATAATAATAATAATAACAATAATAATAATAATTACACTACAACTAATATTACTACTGTTATTATTGTTATTCTTATTATTATCATCAATTGATATATTAACGCTTACTCATTTGATGTATATTATTATTATTAATAATAATAATAATAATAATAAATACCACCAATACCAATTATAATAATACAATAAATAAATTATATACAATAAATAAATGTAAAAAAAACTATAGAAATGAATACATAATACGAACACTATTTATTGGACAAAAATCTTTGCAGTGCTGGATGAATCATACATGTTTTTGCTCTATTTTTCTGGAAGGGTTTTTATTTTAAGATTTTTTTTTATTATTAATATCTGATTGACCTCGAAGCATACAGACATGAACTAGCCACAGTACACTCCAAATTAGGGCTGCACAATGAACCGATTTTGTATTTGCAATTACAATTACAGATGCCACAATTATGTAATCGTGGCAATTAATTGTACGTCCACTTATGATATTCTGCGTGCTTAAGATTAAGGGGGTTTCCATTGTTTTAATATAACATAATACCATTCATAGTTTTGCTTTTTTTAATTTAAACAATAGACCAATCCAATGTATAATTGACATTTGAGGCTTAATTCTATAGAAAAGCAATAAAGGTTTTTCAGCTTGTTTATGTTCATGTAAAAATATGGCATGCAGTTGCTTCAAGCAATGGTATAAACATCATTCAGTGTAAATTGTGATAATCATAATTAATAAACGCAATTACAATTTAAAGGGAATAATCGACAATTGTGATTTTTGTCATAATCGTGCAGCCCTACCCCAAATATAATTGTATGTGGTTACTTAGCTGCCTAGAAAAGAGAAATTGCCGATCTGTAACATAAATGGTATGCGCTAACTTCAGGGGTTTCGAAAAATGTCAATCAACTCTAAAAAAAAAAAATAAGGTCAAAAACCATCAAAGCATATATGGAGTCAAAACTGCGATGAATGAGCAACAGCTTCATTTTGTAGGCCAAACAAAATGATGATGTCACAATGTACCACAGCTATGAACCAATCAGCGCTGACTCTACCTGCTTAGCCCAGCCCTTTTCCTCCCTGAGTCTCTTCTGCATCGAGAAGTGATGCTTCCACATCTCTAACCATCACAATCTGTCTTTCTCCACACACAAAAGAAACCAGACCAGTCCCTTTTCTATCTTCTCGTCACTCCTTTCTTCCTCTCAGCTGAGAAACAAATAATCCCAAACGAGGACGCGTTCAGCAACGTGAGAAGTTCACTCTCAGAAAGACCCGTGTGTGTAAGCTGAGAAGATTGTGCTGTCAAAGACGAGTGTGTGTATTTGATAGGAGAGCCCATGTCTTATTGAGCAGCTGAGGAGGAGAGACATGTACACAGCAACCAGATATTCAAACTTACTTCACGCCGCTATCCTAACTGTGTTGGCGTGGGTGTATACACATGTGATGTTTATTAATGCTTTGGTAATGTAATCCCTCGTTTCTGATGCTAATAAAGCTTCTTAAAATCTCCTGACAGAGAAAGCGCATGTCCACTAACCCAGACGAGCAGTCCAACAAGGGAACGTCAGTGTCCCCCAACAGAGAGCAAAGTGTTTTCATGAGAAAGAGTCTTTATGAAGCCTCTTTTTTCAACAAACTGGCTCTCTTTCTGCAGGATACAGGAAATAAGAGTCATTTCGCAGTGCTAACTCACACACACTCATGTTCAGCTTAATGAGTGTTTACTCTAAAGAGGCGTGCGGGCATCTGAAATATTTAAAAATGTGACAAACAACAGTTAGGAATGTGTTCTTAGTATTTGTTTGCTAAATTTGGAAACATGAAAATTGGCATGTTCTTCACAGGCTGGTTCAAAATGTTTTCAAATGCTTTCATTCGATTCAGTGAAGATCCTATAACATTCAACTAATGAGATCCAGATCAAGAAGTGATTCAAATTTGACTCAAGATGAGAGATTTCATTTAAAAATGCTGTTCAAAAGCTTTTTTTCTTTTTGTTTAGTTTTTACAAAATAAACCCTATTGATCATAAGATCACAGAACTCGCTCCTCTGAATAAATCACCAGCTGAATCCATGAGTTTTAATCACTGAGGTGATATGTAAATTGATTATTACAAACGTTCATATGCAAAACAATTACCGTCCGAATCGGGCTTAAGACAAGTTAAATACCAAAAAGTGTCCTTTTATTATCGCTTGGACAAAATGCAGCTTTTTTCCTTGTGAAATTTAAAAAGTGTCAAACAGCAACACTAAATTGAAATTTTAAAACAGCAAATCAAATAAATAAAATCTCACTATATAAACAAACTGAGGCAACCACTGTATTTTAATGACTTTATATGCAGCACGCACAGTTTTTAATCTAAATTAGATTGTATAATTTTCACATTTTAAGAAAAAACAGAACGGTCTGATTTACGTTTTGTGAAACTACGTGAAATAAAACATCTAGAAAAAAAAAAGAATGCAAATTCCCTAGCCACAATAAAGCGTTTCCTTGGTTACAGCTGTAAACAAAGCAGCACTGCTCTTATGAACACTACTACATACAGAAGCAAGATGAAAAGATAAAACATCTAAACCTTTCTAAAAGACATTTAGTTTACCTCAGAGATACTTCCATAAAAATGTCTATCCCTGTCATTTGTTTAACATCTCAATCGATTTAAACGGGCACATATTATTGACCATGTTCACACAGCAGCAGAATCCTGTATTTGGGATTGACAACCGAATTTTCCTTACTGCCGTGAGTCTCCAAATGTCTCGTTCACACAGCAGCTTTCAGTTTAGAATTCTGTCTGTATGAACGTGCAACAGGAGTCAAGCCCATATTCCTTACCAGTAACCATAGCAATAGTCCAGTAAAATCAAAGATGGAAACTTCTGAAAAAACTGAAAAAACTTTCTGAAAAAAGTCTTTGCACATTCTGACTCGACAATCGAGCAACGAGCAACTTTCATCAAAACTATATTTGAGTGGAGAGCGGAGCATTTGAATCTGGCTGAATCTAAAACTTTCAGATGACACGCATCTTATTTCTTTGTCACTGTAAGTTACCGAAAAAACATTAAAATATGCTCCACACGGTAGATATGCATTTTTGCGGTGTCTACAAAAAACTGTCCCTTCGCAGTGTATGACATGACAGACAACTAGTTGTCCGGTCCTGTTCCGTTCACACAGCACCTGTGAATCCTGAAATTGTACAGATGGGAGTTTGGTTACAGAATCCGGTTGTCACACTCGTAAATAACCCAACTGTGTGTGAACATAACCGTATTAAGGACTCAAATACAGGATTGACAACCATATTTTGCTGCTGTGTGAACATGGTCATTTTTTACAGAGTTTCAACTGGCCTGTGGTGTATTGCTTTATTCCTAATAAGAATGCCTTTCATGGTTTTCGCTCTCCCAAAATTGTAAACTTTGAGCCTCCCAGGCCAATAGGGAAAGAGCCAGACAGCGTTTAGCCAGTGTGGTAACGCGGCTGATGTGTTAAATGCTCAAATTAACTTAGATTTGGCTACAGAAATGCAAGCCAAAATATGAAGATTTGCTAAAATACGCACAGACAGAGTAAAACAAGGGTAAACTTTGGTGGTGCTTTTATAAGATGAAGGAATTTGGCAAAATACATAAGGAATAGACACCGAGCCACTCCTCTAGGTGACAATATTAGTGCAGAAAAAATATACTTCATCTTTAAGAAGAGTTATGAATAAGTGTGTGATCCAATTTCATACAAGAATATGTGATTCCATTTAAGAAGATAAGATTAGATAAGAATAACCTGGAAAAGAGATGTGATAAGATTGAATTTGCAAAGAGATTGAATGCAACAGAGATTCAATTCAATCGCAGGTTTGATTCAATTTGTTTCAGGAAAGAAACATTAAACTTAAAAAAAGAAGATTTTTTGAGAAGAGGTTAGCAAGCAGCTAACCTAAGTAAATCAGATAGCTGCAGGACTATGTCCAGAGACTTATGACATATTCTAAATCTCTTCATGTATTTCAGGATTAGTTTGAATGGCTGTTTTGCTGAAATAATGATTGGTCTAATTAAAAAATGAAATGCATAAATACAAAGACTCAATATTGTCAGAAGGATTAAAATAAAGAGATTTTGGCTGACAATTTATTAATTAAATAGCATGAGAAAAAGACAATTATTCATGCCCCCAACCTGTACATAAAATCTGTAATAAAGTATTTCCCATCATCAGAATAAGTATAACCTTTTGTGAATTGAGTTCAATAATATTTCAATTATAATATGTTACATTCCATTGTTTCTTAATTATTATAATTTAGGGGTGTTTCCTCAGCAAATTATATATATATATATATATATAAACAATTATTCAATTAAAACAAATTGCTCACCCAAAAATGAACGCAAAAGAAGATATTTTGAAGAATATTGGCAGCTACACCATTACTGGTCCCCATTAATTTTTTTTTCTTTTTCTTTCCAATATTTTTACATACAATAGGAACCATCAACTCTTTGGTTAACCACAAACTATCCCTTTAATCTACAAAGAAGTAATTAATTCCAACTTCACACCAAGGCTTAAAGCACCCTTAAAATCTCACCACTAAAATCTCTGAACCTTTGCTCCACTCTCCCTTTCATAAGCGTACACAAGCACAGAAGAGCAAATCCCTGTAGCACAGCTGCACTCTTACATAACGCACACACAATGCTGTCTGATGTTTTCAGATTTCGGCATTTTCTTTCATTCTGTCATTCTTTGTCCAACGTTTCAGAACAGACTACACCGAACCCATAAACTCGCTCTCCATCTGAGAGGTTCTTTCCCATGAAGCGCGCACACACACACACACACCGAGTCAAACTCATTTCACTGAAACTCAATTAAGTCACATCCATTAATGCCTCGTCCGAGCTAAAAATAGAACGTCCGTTAGCACTCATCTGTCATCAGCTGGATCCGCAGGCAGAAGGACAGACTCCCAAAACGACTGTTAACCTCATAAAACCAGTCACAGATTCACCACAAGAAACACCAGCCCACTGATTATTTACTCATCTTCCGGTTGGTTAAAACATGCATGGCTTTTTCTCAATGAACACACACCAAAAAAAAAAATAAAAAAATCTCCCAGTTAATATTATGTAAGTAAATAAGGACTGGAGATAAAAAGAACAATAAAGATATTTTATTATATATAAATATAAATATAAATATAAATATAAATATAAATA